>JAMCCL010000280.1:0-46354 GCA_024516035.1 Bactericera cockerelli
CTACCGCCTGATCAATCAAGCTACTGAGGTCGGATTTATAATGGGGCTTTCCCACATTTTTTACAAACCAATTATTCTTATGGTTTAGAACACGCTGATTCTATTGGTGACATCCATTTTCAATTTAGGAATCGCAATCATTGAGAAAATTTCATTTGAAAATTGGAAAATTTGAAACACCCTAATTTTCGCGGGCAGCCATTTTTGTTTTGATGACGTCAAAAGTATGTAAACAAAAATTTTGGAGTTTTGAAATACTACAGTTTCCATAGTTTTCTCATAGGTATCACTTCAATGAAATTGATTTTTTAAGCCTTCAGTGAATGAAAAACAGTATTTAATTTGTTATAAGTACTATCCTTGATACTATAGCTGACTATTACAAGAATTGATTGTGGAACACGTTGTGAAAACAATGTGGAACACGTCGATTGAAAACGCGGTATTCTCTGTAGACTCCTCAAGTCTAGCTTGCCGATACTACAGTCACGACCTTGGTAATGTCTTTCTGTTTTCGTTCTGTGAGAATTCGTGATTCGCGAAGGGTTGAAGAGTCCAGCATACTGTCTGTCAAAACCGGTTACTACGATCGAGTTAGGATGCTGAGCCTTTGAACACTTAGCAAATTCACGTTTCACTTTCACAGAAGACTGATGATGTTGTTACTTATTGTTAACACTCCCTATCTCAAAATAGCCACGTGTATACACTGCGAGTCAATCACGAAGAAGCATTGTGTCCGTAATTGTTTTAAAACGAAAAAATGCAATACCCAATACGAAGAAGATTTACATTAGCGTCATATTCGATAGTCGGACGTAAAAAAGCAATATAGAGATTCCTTTGATAAAATCTCTAGCCTATACGTATATAAATGGCACAGAACTTCTCATTTTTACATAACACAATAACCTTGTATATAGTTAGTTCGCAGTCCAGAAGTTTTCAACATACACACTAAAGTAATCCTTCTCAGATTTACTTACCAGTAAATCGTGGGGCTTGTAATTACCAATGATGAATTTTAAAATAAACCAAAGCCCTCACCGATTTTTGTCCTAACCACGCTGGACGTTTCTTAACCAAAGCGAGCGATTGGACGGCTGGCTGCACTTGAATTTGGTTTGCTAAGTACGTCTGCAGCACGCGTGAAATACACGCGTAAATTGAAGAAATTGGCCATTGTAAAAGTCCTTACTGCAGGTAAATTTCCACTGACAGCCTTTGCAATGCCGTCATCTACTGATAATTTAGACATTGTTAGTTAACATTAAAGTTTAAAATACTGTATTAGAGTTAAAATTCACAAATTTATTACAGTTTTAAATCGGCTCTTCACATTCAACTCTAATGTAATTCGACACACAAAATTCGAAGTAGCGTTTCAAAATTGTTTGTTTACATACTTTTGACGTCACAGCGTAGGCGACCAATCAGATTGCGTTATTTCAAGGAAGACCTTTAGAGAGCCTTTTCATCCCTAAGGAATGACTTTTTTAATTTTTGGACATCAAAATCGTGTTCCTCGGGTCTTTTTACATTAGAATCAATCATCTGCTCGAAAAAAATAGTCATTTGGGAAAGCCCCATTAACTAATTCTTATTCCTTTCTTGATTTCTCCTCGTCAATAGAAGACAGTCCCAGATATCTGCCGAAATTAAACAACATATCCTCCCAGATTAACATCCATCACCCCCGCTTACCTTCCTCCTCCTCCACCACTCTCATGGAACACTCTTCTTCTTCTTTTTCTTCTTCTTCTTCGGGAGGAGTTCAGGATGCGTGTCGAATCCCTTTGATCTTAATTACATCTCCAACATATTACATTATGAAGAGAGATAAAAAAAATTCCCTCCCTTCCCTCGAAAAAATTCCTCTTTGGATCTAATTGAGACATAAAAAGCGCGTGATTGAGTGTAAGGGGGGGCGGGGTGGCAGAAACTATGTTCGAGCCACGTGACTCGATACAAAGTATTACAGAACTGAGTACAAAGTTCCGCTTTCAAGTGGGAGAGGGGGGGGGGCATTTGTAAATGCCAGGGAAATGATTGTCTCCTTGATCAAGAGGAGATACAGGACCATTGAGGAGGAGGAATGCAGGATCAAAGCCAACTGACGGGCAATTCTTTCTCTTCAACTTCTCCATTCTTTTCATTTTTCTTTCCTTCTCTTTTTCTTCTTCATTTTGATCTCACTCATCATTTTCTTCCAGTTTTACTTTCTCTTTTGTCCAATTGTTTTTCAGGTTTCATAGTGATTCCACGGCTCAACAACAATGTTAAATAATATTAGCGATGTAACTTTACTGGTTAAAGTTTGTTTTTTTTACGAGTCCGAGCCATCAATTGCCTTAATATAGTTTCTTGCCAATAACGAGCGACTTCTACTGCCTGGTTGTTGGTTGTTGGCTTCTTGAAGATCTTGTGTGTTAAATTTTGTTGGGAGGTTTGGACAGACCAGGAGATGTTGCATGGTCTGGATGGAGCCACATTCACATTAAATTTGTCATCTTTTGATAGTTTCCATTTCAACATATTTAGTTTACATTTACCTACTCCTGTTATCAGTCTATTAATGGTTAATGTTACTTTGCTGGTTAAAGTTAGTTCTAGCGATTTTAAATTTAGTAGATATTTATTCCAAAAAAAGTTCTCATATTTGTGTTAATCAGCACTTTCGTGATATCACAGTTAACCTGAAACCAGGACTTGAACCACCGAGCTCCAGGTTACAAGTTCGCCGCTTTATCGATCAAGCTACTGAGGTTGGTATTCAAATAGAAAGATTAGTTAGTCCATGAAAGCAAAAGAGCTTTCTCTAGTTGTCCATGTCTAGAAATCTATGTTAACCTTGCCGACAAGACGCGACGTACGTAAACTGTTTGGTTAATACAAAAATCTAAGTTAACCTTGCCGACGACAGGGACAGAACACAAAGAAATCCTCAGAGACAAAGAAGAATAAGGCCACACGTTCCATCTCGCTATTTTGGTCCCAAGCATTTCGAGTGAAAAAACGAAGGAGCTTTTGCCTGTCAGGAGGGGAGGGAGGAGTGGAGGAATCTCTCTCTCCCCACCAGAGTGGGAAGTTCCCCCTTTCCGTCGAAATGTAACGCTGTTGTCATGGCAACGGGGGGCACTTTTCCGAATCGATAAATGCCCTGTCATAAACACCTTTTTCCTATTTTCTTTTTCCGCTGCCATTTTTTTTATGTTAACCGGAAAAACGTTTGGGAGCGAGGTTGGGGAAGGAAAAAACGGGATGGAAATTTTCCTGCTCATACGTGAAAATGGAATATGGAATATTTTTCACCTAATGAAATTAGCACATCCTTGCCTTTTTTCTCGTGGATGGGTGGAAATGGAATGGCTGTCTGTGACGATGCGTCTGTTCCAGAGATGACATCTATGCCGAGTTGGGTAAGGTAAAATATTAATGGTAAAATGCATGAATTAATGGAATTTCTGTCTGTGTTCCAACACAGACAAGGTGGGTACCTAACATGATGGAAATATTAATGGTGAAACAAATGATGTAGCTTTGTATGTTGTCTGCTAGCAAGAAATAAACATTGGTTCCATGTCATTGTGCCCCTCTATATTTTTACTTCTAGGTATAAAAATAAATTTGACAAATTCCGACTAAAGGCTGAAGTGCGTATTTCAATCGATATTATACTAATTAATTCTATAAAATAACATCAAAAAATTATCATCATAGCAAACCAAAATTATGCAAGCTCCTGGGATGAAGATAAAATTTTGAGAATAATTAAATAGTCTTCCTATGAAAATCGAAAATATTATTGTGTGCATCCCAGATCCGGTGATGAAAACTCTACTTCCATAAAATAAAATTATAAACTTATGACATATCCATTCCTAAGATTATACAAGTGACATCAAAATTCTCAATCAGAAGTTACAAAACTGTCGCTTTTTGGCTCAAAGTTTCTCTAAAAGAAAACTGACTCAGATATTCTTTAGTTTTTTAGAAGAATACTGGCTCTTATATTTAATCAATACTCTGAGTAGAATTCTTCTAAATATCCTTAAAAACAATCAAAGTTCTTCTGCGGAGTCGTTAACAACAATATCCAACCGAAACCATCAAAAGCAAAATGGCGGAACAAGATGAGAAAATTTCTTCAATTAAGAAAATTGAATATTTTCCGTCTTTTAGTCCCCCTATTCTCTCTCTCTCTCTCTCTCTCTCTCTCTCTCTCTCTCTCTCTCTCTCTCTCTCTCTCTCTGGCAAAAGAAAGCTGTCGAAAACATTTTCTCTCAAATTTCGGAATGAGATAGAATCGATGTCAAAGGTCGTATCGACAGACAGTCTGACTGACACGATGATTGACAGAACCAATTTGAAGAGTAGCCAAAAAGCGAGGGAAATTCCCATGCTGTTAATGATGATGCTGATGAATATGATAACAATAAAAATAATCATTAATCGTAACATGTGCAGAAATTCTCTGGAGTTGAATGCAAGGGTGTTTTTGCAATGGAGATGATTTTAATTGAACGTTGTACGTGTGTTCTTATTTTATTGTTGTGTAGAAACAATAGCAGAGATAGTTTTAATTCATGATCTTCATTTAACAGTAACGGCTTGAATCTCTTAATCATCGCAAAAACCATTTACATACCAAGAAGTACTATATCAATTCCTATGTCAAAAAATTGGCACAATCTTTTGTTAAAGATAATTATTTTTATGTTGAAGCACTTGTTTCGTCCTATAAAGTAAATAAAATAGGTGGTCACTGTGGTGGTTTCATGAGTTTATTTATTTAGGATTAGGAGGCCTTATTACAAAGCCAAAAATATGACTTCTTTTATAATTATAGTGATGCCAATGAAATACTTTGTAGAGGATAACTGAAATTATAGATTGAATGAGATTACACACACTGGTTAAAAATAAGTTTATTTATTTGTTTATGAACCATATACCAATAATATGTATTAAATTTGTGTAATTCATTTAGAGTACATTATTTCTGGGTTACTTTCCTTAAAGAAATTCCTATGTGGGGTCCATTATTCAGAACTAATATGCACTGAAAAAAAAGACATCCTTGTTAGCTAGTAAGTTATCCTTAAACGAGGATGGAATCGGGATTACTTTAAGAAAAGATTATTTGTCCTTGCACACTAAGACAACGATACAAGTTACATTGTAATCAGTCAGTGTAAACAGAAATGTGAGAAGTTGTACTAGATGTACAGTACATGAATATCAGAACATACCTGGACAGCTGTTTCGAGCTTATTTGCTCTCATCAGCAGGTAATAGTTCTGAATATCCATGCCATCAACTAACCTCTCTATTTTAATCAGTGTAATAATGAAGTGAGTAATATACTAATTTAAGTATCTATCATCCTTATATTTTAACATTTTTTTCAAGGATGAATGTCCAGGATAATTTTTTTTCTCAGTGTGGCACCCCAATTCAATTTCGACAACTTACCTTTGTGCGGCATCTTCCAGAAGTCGGACGCGGGGGGTGCGAGGGGGGAGACCCCCACCGTAGCGCCCAGCAGCGTCTTGGCGGCGGGGTGTTGCTCCCACTCCAGCACTGAGTGACCGCTGCCCACCCCCAGCTTGCCGTCTCCAGGTACTCTGCGAACAGGAAAGGGTTAATTAGTAATACGGTGGGGCAGCTGAGCTTCAAAGGGTTAACTAGTAATAATAATAATAATAACTCTTTATTGACAAGAATAATATTGACAAAGGGCGTGATTATTGCCTGAGGCAATCTCTGCCATCAAACTAGTGTGGTTGGGTCTTAAAGGGTTAATTAATGCAGTGGGGTAGCTGGTTGAAAGGGTTATATGTTTTGGACGGACTTAACCACCCTTTAACATCATAGGTCAGTCAAGACGCAATGAGCGAATTTCTTGAAATGATCCAATGAAATGACCACTCTAAATTGTCTCTGAGGAACCTTAAATGAGAGAGAGAGAATTTTTTAAAAATAAAAATACAAACAAAAACTGCCAGCCTTTTACTTATTCAACATTTCAACCTACACATTAAATTTTATACATGTGATGCTTCCAAAATAGAAAATATAAAGTTCCCTTATTATGACATCAACTAACTAACCAATCAAACCATGTCATCAACTAACCACTCTATTTTACTGATTACAATAGATAATTGATGACATGGATTCAGATATTACCTTCTGATGCTGATAGCAAATAAGGTCAAAATAGCTGTCAAGGTATATGTCTTAATATTCATGTAGGTACATCTAGTTCAACTCTTTCTGTTTATACTGATTACAACTTACAGCGGAATGAATAGTTCTTTTAGGCATCATCATAAGTTGGTAGAAAAAAGTCAAAATCTATGAGAGTAAATTTATTGGGTAGGATTGCTGGGATCCATACCTACTCACCAATGACTTCACTACCTGATTGACATGACTCACACCTCACACTGACCAATTTGTATGTTCAATTGAATACAACAGAACCGAACAAACGACTTTACATTGACTGAAAATCTTTTTTGACTGATTTAAAAGAAAGATTTCATAAAAGCTATCGTTATTCCAACAGAAATAACGACCAAACATCAAACGATTAGAGCTTGAACAGAGCGAAAAACTCATGTCAAATCATTCGATGGAAGAGGGCAAAAGCTCATGTCTAATCAAAAGGTCACAAAAGCTTGTCTCTCTAAGAAATATTATGCTCTTCATTTCCGGTACCTACTCGAGAGCTCTCCAATTTTGTCGCTCTGTAGTTTGAATCTTCTTCAGTCCTTTTCTGAAGAATATTAATAGAATTTATTAATCTGTAGAATCCAAGGAAGAAATAGAATTTGAAGAAAATTGATAAAATATAAGATATAGATTGGTAGAGGAACTTTTTTTTTAAGTATCAGATATATAACTAGGGTAAGTATAAGTATGTACTAAGGAGCTGGTTTCCTAAAGATCAACATAGTTGGTGGATGTGCCCTTAGCTCTCATTCGTAAATGTGAAAATAATATTAGTACAAATCAATTTATTTATAAATAAATTATATTTTTGGTGACGCTCCGTGGTGTAAACAATTTAAATATGGTGATTTTTTGTTTACTAATGGTAAGGAGACCCAAAATGTAATTTTCTTATACCTAAAAAGCTGAAATTATGCCCAAGAAGTTTCTACATTTTTTAAGTGAATATAGGTATCCCAAAATGAAGTAATTTCCTTAACTCAGATAAGCCCCGTGTCTTTTTAAAAGGACAAATGACATATTATCAATTCAAGATTTTTTTCAAATCCGCTGATTCAAGTTTGGTTTCGAAATGTTAATTACGAACGAGATCCTACTCATGACTGCCGGGAATCAGCTAAAATCCATATTTGTCTTTATCTCTTTAATTTGTTTCCTCGCAAATTTACCTCGACACATCTGACACGGCGGACATGAGTAGCGAGCAGGCTCAGGTAACGACTGCACTTACCAGCTCACCACTGTGCGAGAGGAGTATGAAAAGATCTCCTCCACCAGACCTTTGAGGAGGCTAGGAAAAGAAAAATGTAATTACAAAAGGCCAGAAACTCTTCTTTGATGTGGAAAAAAAAGTCACGGAGCTCATGATATTTTTTAATGATGTATGTTTTAAGAGTCGCAAAATTCTCAAACGTCAAAACGGCTCAAGTGCCCTTTGCACGGTTTTATGTCTGATAAAATCTCCAAGTGTTTCCCCCACTTCCCATTTTTTGCTTTGCGGTTTTTCTTCTTTTAATTTGTGTTTTAATTAAAAAGTAAATGATGTGTGTTCTGCACAGAAGAAAATTAAAAAGATTCATGAGAATGGCGAAGATGAAAGGAGGATAAAAAAACGTGCAGAATTTAAATGATTATGTTTTGATAAAAAGGACGATTGAAGTATAATTGCAACTTTCTCACCATTATAACAACATGTTATCATTATTTTTGTTATAGCGCCATTTTCTTTACATGCATATATAATTATGGAATATCATTAGAATGTATTTAATACCCACACAGGGAGTACAGGGACTATGTTTTGAAAATGAGTAGAAAGCCTTTGATGTTCTTGTACATATTATCAAATGTTTTCAGGACGGCAGGATCATTATATTACCTAATGATTTTATTTACATAAATGGAAAATTAAGAGATAGCAATTTTGTTAAACGTTTTGGAGTACATTATGTCCACTTAAATAGTTAAATGTTCTAGCTTATTTTAGCTTTCAATGTCATCTATTTTTTGTTTGATATCCCATTACTAAATAATTACCTATACGTTTCGGCCTGAATTTTCCTTCCTCAAGGAAAATCTCCACCAAGACAAGTTCCGGACTATGTACTTACGGTTGACATCTTATCAACGGTACCTATAATTAGGGGATGGTCCTAATAAACTCCCTGCCAGGAAGGTATCCAAAAACACCCGCTAGACCACTTCAAACAGAGAACAGGATGGTCTAATCAAAGTGTAAGATATACTTTTTCCAAGGGTTTAATTAAAAGATAATAAAGAAAAAAGCTAAGTTCTCACGCTGGTTGATCGCACATAAGTATATGTGGTTCAGGACGTGCCAACTTAAGTTGAAACCATCACTACCCCCAGCAGTAAATCTGCTGCTTACAATACCAAAACATTGCAACTAGTGGAAGGGAAATGTCTTTGGTCCGGTTTCCCAAGTCTTGATCTTCTTTTTTCAGCATCATAACATTTTACTTAATATAGTTGAACCGGTTTATAAGAGAAATATGTATACGAGAACGACTTCCAGGTCAAATTTACTTTTACAGGGGAAAATAAACTCTTTTTATGGAAAACCTTTATAAAAGAGAAAACTATCTGGTCCCTTGAATTCCCTCATTTACAACTAATAATAGCGATCCACTGCTAGAATAAAGCCTGCTATTCACTCCTCTATTTACTTATGTATATCTTGTGCTTTTTAACATCCAGTTAACAGCAATAACACCACCAAACTTCCCCAAGTCATCCCACCACCAACCACCAACTAGATGGTAGAATGGTATAGAAGTCGACGTGGTTCCGGCGCTGTAAGTCTTGTAATGTAAACACTTTTGGTATATTGAGCATAGATCCGTGATCTGTAGATCAGATCCCATCCAATGGTTGTATTTTTTTTCATTTATTTGAGTATGTGACCGCATTTTAGTACTTGACATTAGCAAGACTCTGAGGGTTAGGTGGTAGAAAATGCTTTGAGCATTAACCTTGCCTGTTGGGTTACCTTTAACTAAAGAGTATCATTAGAATTATTCTAAGTTTAGTCGAAATTGAATTTAATGGATTAATGGAAGTAAAGGGAACAAATATTTTTCTCTTTTACCAAGGTTTGCTAATAAATAAGTTATTTTCCCTTGTACAGAGGTAAACTTGACCTGGAAATTGTTCTCTTATATACCTACCTATCAAGGTTCTGTATTACCTACTATCAAATGGGGCAAATAAGTCCAACGTCTTGATACAATGTGCCTAAATATTTATACAATAATATGTATTCTTGTATAGTATATTTTTGGATAAAAAAAATTGACTTACTGTTTTCTACAAATTATGATGCTGTTGGGTTCTAAATGGCAATCCGAATTAACTGTCCACTTTTCAGGTTTTTAGTTAGGGCACTTTGGTTTATACAAATTAATGATTACTGTAACACTTAACACTTTCCCAGTCGTTTTGCTATTATTACTTAGTAAACTGATTTAAACAGATCAGAATTAATTATAATATAAGTTGATCAGAGACACTTTCAATTTATTTTTGGTTTCAAAATGAATTTATAAGTTTGCCTAAAAGTTAATATTTTTTAGTGAAATAAAGTTAAATTTAGACAGACCAATTTCAGATTGCATAAAAAACTTACTATTTAAAATTGCAAGGAACTTAAAAGTTAGGTCATAATTTTTTTTTTTTTTTTTTTAATATGACCACATTATTTTATCATAATATAATTCGTCACACTTTGTTCATTTTGTTAATATTTCAGTCCCGAAATTATTGTTTTATTTTTAAAAAATTATCGATTATCATCTCATTTTTCAGATGATTAAAAAAAAAAAAAACAAACACGAAATTCACGACCGTAAAACGATTTATTATTTACTTAGTTTTTTTAAAGACCTTTTGAACTCTTAATGCGAAAATTGTGTTATAATCCGATAGTAAAAAATTGATTATCGTTATCCAAAATGCGATGGGGCTTTCAGCAAAAAATTAAAACGGGTGTCGAAAAAAATTACGATAGCGAATCACGATCAACGGAAGTTTAAAAAATCACTTCAACTTGACTGCATAACTACCGGTCGACTTGTGTGATCCATACAACATTTCAAAGTTACTTTTTTCTGTTCAAGGGGTTGGGAAAAAAGCTCACCCATACCATCTCGGAAGAGAAAAAGAATAGGGGTTTTCGAACCTAAGGGGCGGTCCTTGAATTTCAAAAGAGGGGAGGTTGTGAGAAAGAGAGGGCGAGAGAGAGAGTGAGACAAGAAATAAATATCGCTACTATAAATACATATTTTTAGCTGTTTCCAGTCTTTTTATAGTACCTATGTGTTTCTTTTGTATTGTTACATACACATAAGTTACCTATGCATTGTGTCGATGCCTTTTTATGTCTCAATTATTGGAGATCCCGTATTTTACCTGGCGATATAGATATTTTATAAATAGCTTTTAAAAAATGGACATGAGTTCTAATAGGTAAGATATGATACTCTGTATTGATATTTATAGGTATGTCTTCTTGTAATCTGTATTTTTGTCCTTAGAGTTGCTGCCTCGAGAATATCTATTATTATGGACCGCTGGCGCCAAATTCAAGCCCGAAACGATGTACGGCAATGCCTCATTGTGTAGAGTAGAGATAAGAAAAATAAATATAGGGCCATGCCTCGTCCCGTGACTTGGATGCAGTCATTAGGGACATTAGGGTTATACGAGGAAGATAACTTATTAATGTTTCTTTCACACCTGTATAGGTTATTCAAGTCCATCTTAATGTTACAGTCCAGGCCAGGATTTTATTCGTCCCACAAATTAGGAAAACTCACAAACCACCCATCCACAGCCAGCTTGTGTAGGGTCGGGAATAACATCATGAGGGTTCTTTCAGCAAACCAAGTTTTGTTAGGGAAGCTAAGTAGAAAGCTTGATTATAGCAAACAGATTTTATGTCTAATCAAACATCTCGGCTGAGGTGTGAAGAACGCGTGATACAAATAAAACGACATTTAATTTACAAAGAAATTTAAATAAAAAACGGTAAAAGACACTGACAGAACACTAAACTGTTGTTTTATTGGTGGAGATGACAAAACACCTTATTAAATAAATTGAAAAATGAGTGAAAATAAACACTGGGAACTTTCCTATGAATTTAGTGGAGACACCAAATTACTATTTCTCAATTTTATTAATGTAGTGGAGACTCCAAAACACCACTTTTCTCTAGGATTATGTCGTATGTATGAGGTACTTTTACTCGGTACCCTAGTTGATAGTTGTGAAGTCACTAATTTAATCTTAAGCTTAATTGACATTCAGCCGTTAAATTGATCGTGTATTAATTTGTCCGTTTATTAATAAGTACCTGCTTTTTTGGGTTTAACGTAACTTTCAACTGCATGGTATTGGTCATATCACGACGGGGGTGTTACCCTCCATTCGCAGGAAACTCACAAACTTGCTACCCAGATTAATCTCATCCAGCCTGTTTTGGTCCGGAACTCCAGCATTACGAAGTCTTCACCTCGCTGGACGTTGCTTAACTTTGGTGATCCTACGAGAACATAGGCCGGGAAATTTTCTTGGCGTCCGAAACTTTTGCTTCTATGTAATCTATGTATATTTTCTAGTGGTATTAGGTCGAATTTGAAAACTCCACTCTATTATACTCAAACATTGTTACCTACATTGTTAAAATAGAGACCTTGATCTGAATTCACTGAAAACTCATTTAACCTCACCTAGTCTTGCTTGAACCGGAAATAGCACCAGGAGAAATAGAGTTGGAGTAGTCACCCATGGAGTTTTAGCCTCGCTGAAAATTACTTAACTTGAGCGATCCTATAAGAACTGGTGTAATCAACACATTAAATTTGTGCATTGTTAGTGGAGGCGCCACAACTCCAAAACTTCTTATGTTCGAACCTTTAAATTTTCCTGATTTACCTATTCTAGACCTATACCTACGTGTATCATTGCATTGATTTTTATTCATTTCTATAAGCTTGACCATTTTGGCAACAAAGCATTTGCTGGATGGACATATGTAACTAATAAGTTCTTTTGGGCAGTAAAAATGTGATTTCTTACTATCGTGATATTTCATCAGAAATAGATATTAACTTTAGAATTGACACACGATGGAACTTGGTGATAAATAGTGAATAAAATGAACATAATATAATAACTAAATAAATAAAAAATGAACCTTTATAAATATTTTTTTTTTTTTTTAATATTTTTAAGGTATGGATAATTCATACCTCGTGTTCTCATATCATTGAGCAATGAGCAATCAAAGAGGCCTTTTCATTTTGGCTTCACAAGGGGAAACAAATGCTCCTTGCACAATGCATCTTCACCCTATCTATCTGCACGCAAGCGCCCTTATTGGTTCTCCTCAGGCACCAATCAATTCCGCTTGGGCGAATCAGGGCTCTTTCCCCCTTTGCAGAAATAAAAGCGTAAAAAAGTATGAAAATAAAAATGAAAAAAAAAGGTTTCTGAAAATATTACTCTTCTGCGCTCCTGTTTTTTACAATATATTTCATCTCGCTGAGATTCGTTCGAATTATTTTCTATTAATATTCTCGTTTCATTATTTTTCTAATTTTTATTTCGCTCCGAGCTCTTTTTTCTTGCCAATGTCTCCGGCTGTATTTTGATTTGTACTTTTTTATACGTATTTTTTTTACAATGTATTTATTTTTATTAAATAAATATTAAAAGCGGGTAGGTACTTACAAACACGGGCAATAAATCCTTAGCGCACGTTATGGCGTTTTTAGAGCACGTATGTATATTGTATATTCATGTGAGCTTATTATTTATGTGATATAGGTTAGGTACTTCGCTGCTAGGTACAATGTGTGTTTGAATTACCTTTGAAAAATTCATGCTTGAATGCCGTCGTAACTGAATAATAGATGTTCCTACAATCGCTATTGTGTCTACTAGAGTAGGGTAAGAACTATAGTTGACTAATAGTAATGCAGAGACAGCTGAGGTTTTGGCAGTTCCGAGTGCGATTTCGGGAAGGATCAGAATTAATAGTTTGTCCATTTTAACTAAATTTTACGTCTTATGTATTTATAGAATACAATTAAACACCGAGGCGAGAGTAATAGTTATGGCCGATGACAAAACCCCTGATGCGCCACTCCTGACAAGATCAAAAAAAATGCTTGGCTTATTATAAGTAGGGAATAGTCATGCTACTCATAAAAACAAAAAACACAAATTGTGTGTGTCTGTGTATCCATATTTACAAAAGATTATTATTTTAAGAAATATAGAGTTAAGTGTCTTTTTTTTTTTTTTTTTTTTTTTCAAGTGGGGTTTAACGTCGCTTTCAACTGCCATGGTCATGTCACGACGGGGGTTTTACCCTCCATTCGCAGGAAACTCACAAACCTGCTACTCACATTGACCTCACCCAGCCTGAGTGGGGCCGGGAAAAGCCAGCGTCACGAGAATTAGAATTTGAATGGTCACCCATACAAGTCTTAACCTCGCTGGATGTCGCTTAACTTCGGTGTTCTGAAGGGAACCGGTGTATTCAACATGCCATCGACGCTGGCCTAGTTAAGTGTCTTTTACTTCAGATGAATTTCTCATATTAGAAATCGGAGGTATTGTGTTCGTTTTTGTATATTTTTATTTCATAGCCGAGAAACAGCATTTACTGCAGAAGTAGACCCTTGTGGTCTGTGTCATAGCCTGCCCATCCAAAAGTATGAGGATTCTGATCTGCGAGAAGAGGCACTTTTCTTCCGATTTAGGGGCTGGGTCAAAAAAAATTGTCGGCTCTGGCTTTCGAACCCGAGATCTTCCGCATGGTAGCGAGTAGCTCAAGCTCTCAAAGAATAAAATACCCTCCTAGAATAAAAGAATAAAAAGAACTCGTGTCTCAAAATATCCATACCTACATAATCTTTTTCATAAAAATATACCAAAATCGTCACGTATTTTAATCTATATTTGCTCCAGTGTCAGGGTTAGGTCAAAGTTCAACGCACACGCCTGGTGACTCTTGGCGCCACGATGTCTTAACAATTCCTGGAATATGAAAACCTGACAAAGGCCATTTCATAACTCATTAGACAACGCACAAAGGCTTAGTAGCAAGTCATAAACAATTAAAACTCATATAGCAAGACGTCCAGTTTTTTTAGTCACCTTTAAATAATGTCGTAGGGTTCATCTTGTACTGTTGTGGGTTAATTGTTGTAGGGACTTTGAGGATCTATTCAAGGAGTATAAACATGTAGAAGGTTGGTATTTTTGTTCTTATGTGACCTATAAAGGTCAGTTATTCACTGAGGTCAACGGTAACGAGATGAAGTCAGTGACCTAAAAGATTTTTTGTCTTCTATTTCAGGAGGCTTAATTTGGTGTTGTTTTTTTTTTTAGAATTGCCTCAAATATTATCTCATTGTCATTTACCTCAGGCGGACTATTTATAAACAATACCTTTTGAAGGGAAACAAAAGATTATTGGTGTCAATCATTTATACAAGTTAGTAGAAAAATAGGCACCGTTTTTGTGTGCTATCTACAGTATCTACAGAACTTTGGCTGCCTACATTCACCTAGTTGATCTACCGCAGTCACTTGACTCTGTAGTATGCTATCAGGCCCCAAAGAAAAGGTGCTTAAGTAAACAAAAGAAAGCACTGATTAATAGCAGGTATAAAGGAAGATACATAGGACCCTAACTTGTATGTAAATTGTACAGTGAGGTTAGGAAAATATAATGGCCAATGGCCATGCATAGTTATACTATGCATAACAGGGGTGCCCAATTTCGAAAAAAAATGTGTAGTTAAAAAAAAGCATATTAAAAATATTTTTTTATCATTTTTTTTTTTTTATAGAAATCTTTAAGGAGAAAATGAACTTGCTAGATTCTGAAGAAGAAAACTAGGTTGGTAACAACATGCCTTCGAGTACTAATGAGTAATTCAATATCACTTTAGGTATATTAGGTACTTCAATGTGTACCGAAAACTTAAATGTCGGACAGATAATACAGAAAAAATCAACCCGTGCTTTTTCACTCCAAAAATCGATACATCGAACGAAATATAGACTCATCGTTCAACTTCAACTAAAAATCGAGATACCACAATGTGCTGATCAAATACCACCCAGACTTGTCAAAAAAAAAGAACTAAAATTATCCTGAGAGTAGATACCTACCTCTACCTATATCTATATAATGCTGAGAACATCTATGTAATAATTATCACTATCGTGATGATGATGATGATAATATTATTAGTAGTAGTAATAATAATAATAGATACCAAAGCATTGACCATGGATCTACCCGGTCTACACGGACCACAGCTTGTTCCAATCAAAAAACTAAAATAAAATCGGAATAATTAAACGGATAATGAAATTTTGGAAACAATAAGTGATGGGCCACCTAATTTATCAATCATTTCGGACTATCTGAGTGGACGATCTGGGCCCTGGCGATCTATGTGAAACAAATCAACACGACTTCGACATGCACCCCAGGGGCTTTTCCAGGAGGCCGAAAAGTGGTGGCTGAAGTTTTATCTCTTCCTTTAAAAGTTGGCAGGTATTTGTAAACTCAAAATTTCCTGTTTTACCCGCAGCAAATCCTGAATTTTGTGCTTAAAAGGCGCTACGCCCATTTCAAATTTTCCCATTTATCGGTAATCAATCTAATGACCTATACTGAAGTTAACAGGGTTTCATTCCAAAATAAACTGTCACTCTCAAAATCACCCAAGGTTACTTTCAACCGTCAAAATTTGTTCAAAATACCCAATCAGACTCTGTTGTTTACCCAAATAACTCAATCAGAGTGCATTTGAGAAAAATGGGAATTATCAGAGTACATTTGAGAAAAATGGGGATTATCAGAGTGAGAAAGCTTTCTGAAACAAGACCCAGATATAAATTGAAGTTAAGGAGGTCTCCTCTCGAAATATAATTCCTACACAATAATGGGTACCTTTTAGACATACCCAGATAGATGCTAACAAGGCTTTTTTGTAAAGATGTTTATTTTTTTAACCTAGATTATGAAAATCCATTCAGGGGAACAAATATAATATGAGGAACATTCGCTTCAAGCGAAACCCAAATCACCTATCATCCTATCAACCATGCATCATTTCGCTCATTTTTTTTTTTTTGTTCTTGAAGTAATTGTGCCCTGGAACCGCTTTCGCATTACTTCAGGGCACTCACTTTACTTTTACTTCGATGCCATTCCGGAAACGAAAAACTCGGTCAGAATTTTCCGCACCGACCGGGATTCGAACACGCAACCTCCGGGTCACCAACCAATGCTCTTGATCACTGAGCTCGCTCACCTAACTTCAGTAATTTGACGAGACTCGTGTAAAATCAGAAAAACAAAAAACGCTTGCATACGAGTCTGCAACCATTGGGACATTTTCATCTTTACTATTCAAGGTCTAAAACTTAACTGACCAAATTTCGTATTTAATATTTCGTTACATAATTTCGTCACATAATTTCGTTACATAATTTCGTCACTTAATTTCGTTACATAATTTCGTTACATAATTTCGTCACTTAATTTCGTTACATAATTTCGTCACTTAATTTCGTCACTTAATTTCGTCACATTAATTTCGTCACATAATTTCGTTACATAATTTTGGTTATGTGCCAGAGCAAAGACATGAAAATGTCAAAAGTATTTCTGCTCCTGAAATCGAAGCCTGGAATTTTTTCGAATAATTATCATCGTTCAAAATATTCTGAAACGTGTCAACAGCACCAGGAGGTCTAGCTTGGCTCTTATCAATTTCTTCTCCTGAGATCCGGGACTCCTGATAACCACTGTGAAATCCACAGCTTGAATAGTACGTGTATGTTGACTTTGACAAAAAAAAAACGAACGAATTATAAAAAGAAGAAAATCAAATGGAATACAAGATGTACAAATGTCTTGTAGCTTAAATTGAATACTTCGGACTTCTCTGAGTTGATGATAGTAAAATAATTTGCTTGAACAGTGGGATTGTATACCTATTTTTGTTGGAATTAAAAAAATTGGTTAGTTCAGTGTTTTTTTTCTCTCTTTGAGTTGAGGAGAAAAAACTGGGCAGTGAGAATTTTGGTTCAATACATTAAATTAGGTACTTTCGTCTTTCTTTAGGTACTCCTTTATTATGAGATACTGTCGGAAGTAAAATGATCATTAATTAAAATTTACTTTATTATATTGTGTCCTCTGCTTGAATTTGGAATCTTTTCTCCACTTGGACTATTTCATAGTTACCTACTGTAATTTACCGCCATGGTGAAGATGAGGAATCTGGGGTCCATCCTGAGAAGGTATTATAGTTTACCTATGTATATATTATTGTATATGTAATTTATGTTTATAAAATTTTCTGGTATTAATATGCCTTTAGGCTGCTTTTCTGGACTTAGTATTTTTAAAAAATATGTTGGATGCAAAAAGATGGCTTATTAGATATTTTTTTTTTAAATAAAAAAAAGTCGTTTTCATTTCAAACCTTCTTCAATCAGCCTTTCATATCAAAAATATTCATTCGTTTAAATAGTTCGGTTGATGTTAACATTATTCTAACACGGGTACCTACAGCGAGCTCATGTTATAATTATATCTACGTATTCTCCATAGTTTTAATTATATGGAGAACCGAAGCTAATATGAAGATACTATCTTCTGTCATCCATCATATTATAAGGACCAGGCACAGCAATGACAGTGTACTACAATATTAATTTGGAATATTTTTTAGTTTATTTCAAATCGATTTTATGAAAAAAAATTATTCGATGAACCAAGGAGGTATTTGGTAGGTATGTGACATCGGGTAATTTCTTAAAGCAGATGAAAAAATGTGTGCTCAAAAAGAATTTATTATTAATTATCACCTAACTGGGGTTTTATATCTCGTCCCATTCAACAGCTTGGACATCTCGAGACAAGGGTGTTACCTTCCATTCGAAGGAAAATTACAAACTTGCTACCCATATTAACCTCACCCAACCTGGGTCAGGTCGGAATGACAGCATCACGAAGTCTTCACCTGGGTGGACTTTGCTTAACTTCGGTGATCCTACAGGAACTGGTGCGTTCAACGCGCCATCGACGGTGGTTAGAAAAAGAATTCTTTATTAACTTCGGTGATCCTACAGGAACTGGTGCGTTCAACGCGCCATCGACGATGGTTAGAAAAAGAATTCTTTATTTGAGTTATTGAAAAACTAGCTAGACACATTATCCAGTCCACGTAAAGAAAAGGGTACAGTAAAACAAATCATTACACAACTTGCTATTTCTCCCTTGAAGTTTTAAATATGCAAGATTATAGAAGAAATAACAGCAACTGTGGAAGTCTAGGATATCCACAATAGAATTATAACAAAATATTTTAGAGTTTTGATTTGAGTCCAACTTTTTCTAATATGTAGACAGATAATGGAAAAGTATGGAACACGATAATGAAAACCAGAGAGTGGTCATTTGAAACCTGTTTTCCAACAGATATACAATTAACTACCTGAATCCAAATTTAATTTCCATACCTTGTACCTATTTGTTTTGCTGAAAACTCTGTAGTCCTAGTTATCATATTTATGTTAATCACAATCGTGAAAGGTATCATAATTACTCACACTCCCTTTACTAAATTTTTGAACCACCTTGGGATTTGAACCACCGACCTCCAGGTTACAAGTTTGCCACCTTATCGATCAAGCTTTTGAGGTAACTGAGATTGAGCACTTTGTGTAACGACTGATTCACTTCTTTTGTTGCAAAATTTCAAAGGCTACGCTGCGTTCTACTCATTTACTTTGCTACCGAGTACCGAGCTATTTCGCAACCAGCTCAAACCGAATTTCTGCCGCTCTATCTTTAACCTTCGCTCCTTTTGTTTGTGGTTGACGAGTACAACAGAGACCGGCACCTATGAAAGGGCTTAACGAGTAAGGACGAGGATACCAGCCGACACAATAGGAAAAAGAGAAGCCACACTCAAACAAATTTGGCAACAAAATAGGCTGGAGAATATTTTCAGGCCTGATAATAAATAGGATCTGAGGAAAGGGTAGAGACTCAATAGACTATTTTGTCTATAAGTTTACTCATAGGTAAATAAAATAATATGTAAATAAAACAGGAAGTATGTACTTGTATAAAAAAAAAAACATGGATTTTGCTAAGTCATAATTAGTTTCGAGTGCAGAGTGTCAACTATAAATTAAATAATTATCTTCTCAATCGTTCAATTCAACGATAAAATCCATGTTTTAATATTTATTGTAAGTAGTGATTTGGATTTCAGATCCCTGCACTAGCCGGCTTTCTAAATAAGCATTTCAGACCACTCGACCATAACTAGGTAATTAACCAATAGATACATATTATGGTAATATGGATTAGAAATTATGAATGCATTGTTTAAAACACCTAAAGCTTATGAATAAACAAAGTTTTTTTTAATGCTTTTCTCAGGGCATGTGGTCAGAATGCCACTTATCTCAAATACTTCTCTCGATTAACTCAATGTGAACTCTTTACGTGTACAAGTGATTAGCTTGTAGTCCAACGATCAATTTTACAGGGAACAGACAACCAGACAAACATTTCAGAAATAGGTAAAAATACCTAAATGCCGTTTAGATTAGCCACGAATTGGTAATCTTCTCCCCCTGAAACCACCCCTGAGAATGATCAGGAGACAGCTCGCAGATTCTGGCTGAAGAAAGCAGAGTACAAACATACCGCCCTCTCATATCTTTGCAACAACAAGAAAGCTAATAGAAAAATAACAATAATCTGCCATTACCAAGGAGCGCTCTGAAATAGATACCATAACATGTTCAGTGGGGGAGGGGTTTCTAGAACTATGGGTTTTACAATATTAACTGCGCCCCGTGTCACATCTACATTCTGCAAGTCAGCAATTTGGACTCACTTTGAAGATAAGCCAAGTGGTTTTTTTAATTATTTAAAAAAGTTCATTGTTCCCCGGATACGCTTTCGCAATACCTTTACATTCATGCCATTCCGGAAACCGAAAATTTTCTACTCCGTCCGGAATTCGAACCCATAAACTCCGGGTCAGCAACCAATGCTCCTAACCACTGAGCGATGGAGGGCGGCATAACCAAGTGGTATAATGGAAGTTGTGAACAAGTTCATTTGTCTCAATAAAAAATATTGTGACTTGTAGAATGATCGAGACACAGGACCCTTTTTTATGAGTAGGAAAATCTTTTTGATTCAACCTTAGCAAGTTATGGGGGATATGCTTGAATCACGGCTCAGGGTATAGTGTTTCGCCTTTCTGTGACACCATTCCTGGCGGCTCAATCCGTTAAAAACTCCCCACTATTTTTTGTTGGTCCCAGACCTAAGGTAGTGTTTAAAAAGTCAGAGACCCTTTGGTACGGATCTCGGTCAGAGATTTGGCTCAGAGGTTTGTTGTGGATTCGCATCCCAATGAAAGAATGATTTTTTTCTTCTCATTAATTTAAGAACTTCAGCATACAACAAGAAAATGTTAACCAGAACACTTGCGAGATTACAGAGTCGTATGTGGACAAAATAAAATGATTTTAACCCTAAATTATTTGTATTTTATTTATTTAAAAAAAAATAACTTCACGGACATCTTCTTATTATTGAATCAACAGAATCGTCTCACATCCACCACTGAGATTGGATTAAGCCTAGGCTACTTATCTTACACACTCTATCTGCTTTCAATATTCCCTTACCTCTCTTCTTTTTCTTTCCGACCAGCTTACATGCTCCCAAAACACCGCTACAGAAGCGCCGAAATAATAGAAGCCCTGACGCTTGGGTTCAAATCCTGGCCCCCACACTAAGTTTTACACTCCGAAATCTTTTGCAAAATCTTTGACAAATTTATGCACTGTTGACCAGGAATGTAACAATAGATGATCTTCATACCTATGGAGCTTAAGTAGTTACATTATTTTTCGGTGTTTCTCTCTTTTTTTGTAGGTACTTATTATTTTTTAATAGCCAGCGTTGAATGCACCAGTTCTCTCGTAGGATCACCGAAGTTAAGCAACGTCCAGCGAGGTGAAGACATCGTGATGCTGGTATTCCGGCCCAACCCAGGCTGGGTTAGGTTAATGTGGGTAGAAGGATTGTGCGCTTCCTGCGAATGAAGGGGAAAAACCCCCGTCGTCTATGACCATGCAGTTGAAAAAAGACGAGAAACACTAACAAAACAGTTTTTAAGTAATAGTGATCAGAACGAGCAGGAAAACTTTGGCAGTTATTAAAAATCCAGAATAGGTAATCAGTATAAACAGAAGAGTGAGAAGTTGTACTATTAGATGTACATGAATATCAGAACATACCTGGACAGTAAACAGAAGAGTGAGAAGTTGTACTAGATGTATATGAATATCAGAACATACCTGGATAGCTGTTTCGAGTTTCTTTGCTCTCATCAGCAAGTAATAGTTCTGAATATCCATGCCATCAATGAACCTCTCTATTTTAATTTTTTTTAAGTTCATAAGTTTATTTATTTATTTTCTTTATAAAGTGACATTTATACAAAGGTAAGTAGTCAATGTGGCAGAGCGAGTTAGCGCGCTAGGCATTGCACACATGGTGACCTGGGTTCGATTCCCAGTGGGGGAGGATTTTTTCTGCTCTGTACTTGGATGTTCGGGGTCCACTCATACCTCGTGAGGAAAAATGAGTAGCTGCTTTAATGTGAAGCAGCGACCAGTGGCAGAATCTTAGGCAAAAAAATAATACAAGATATTGTAAATTAAAGTGGTAAAGTCCTATGATTCTGCGCTACCCACTAAAATTGTGACATAATAACACAAAGAAAAAGCATTATTATATTATTATTATTATACAAAGGTACTTCTCCTAAGCTTTGAAGGACTTCTAATCAGTATAAACAGAAGAGTAAGAAGTAATCATTTTCTATAAAGGAAATCGAACACACAATCTGGAGGCTCAGAGATGGAAGCATGCAGTATTATTTTATTTTAGTGTCTTATTTTTAAATAATTATGTAGGTAGGTACTTAATAGCATAATGAATCAAATGATAAATTATTAAAAAATATCTACATTCTTAGGTATGTCTAACATAAGTAGGTACTTGCCTTGATAGTTGAAAAATTGGATTTCTGAACTTGCAACTGAGATAACTGACACTAACAGGTTGAATATTAATTTTAACTTTATTTTCTTTATGTTTAATGCTACATTTACATTTATCTATGTACTTTTAAACTATCTAGAGATAGCTACTTTGTTCTGTTCATAGCAAAGTTGATAGCATTTTAGACACAGACAATTTCTAGTCTTTCAACTGCAGCTTGGTGTGCTTTTATGTTAATTTATTAGCTAGCTTCAAGAAAAAGATTAGCCAATCCAGGATTTTTTTTCGTCTTCAATTTTTAATAAAAGTCTAATATTATCAAAGTCTCAACCTAGAGGTTCAGAACTAATAAAAGACCTCCATCCTGAAAAGTCCCATCTAACTCGTGCTGATTATACGTACAGTGTAGAGCAAAAACTACCATGCAGATAATGCTCTCTGTGACATAGTTTCTATGAAATGCCATGTGTGATGTGTGTCTTGTACTCCTGACAAGCACCCAAGCTGCAAAGGAGTAAAAAGCTACAACTTTGATGTAGAACATGTGAGTACCTAAAATATTGACAAAACAATATTGTTATTATACCTAATTAACTACTTGTTTTCACAATTATTACTCAAACCCAATTTATTGATATTTCCAATGCTTGGGACTCGAACCACCGACTTCCAGGTTACAAGTCCGTCACTTTGTTGATCCCGCTACCGAGGATTGTTATATACAGGGTCTTCATAAAGTCTCACCCAAGCCTAGGTTTCTCAAAAACGACTCAGAATATCAAAAAACGCAAAAACCCGTATTCCTTTATATTTAGGGGGATTGATTTTCAGCCAATTTTTTTTTGCCTACACGGCCCCAGTCAGGCTGGGCACGGACCAACTTTAAAATCTTAAATAGAATGGTATGTCTTGTGGCATATTGTTTTAAAGGTCTTATTGAGAGAAGTTTATTACAATAAATTTCAGTGTGCTACGACTTACCGTTCTTGAGATACAGGGTCGGACGTCCTGCGTAATATCCATATATTTTGACCTATAACTCGATAACCGTAAATTATGGAGAAATTTTTTCTTGTTAATAATAACTCCTTATGATGAGACTTTTCAAACAAGTTATAACTCGACATACTCTGTTGATGTTAGTTTCTGGTCGGTTTCGTCAGCCAGCCGGACGAACAGTCGAAAAAAATTTAACGAAAAAACAAATCAAATTTTAACTTGTTCGAAAGTTCTTGCTATAAGGAGTTATTATTATCAAGAAAAAATTTCTCCATAATTTACGGTTAACGAGTTATAGGTCAAAATATAGGGATATTACGCAGGACGTCCGACCCTGTATCTCGAGAACGGTAAGTCGTAGCTCACTAAAATTTGTTGTAATGAACTTCTCTCAATAAGACCTTTAAAACAATATGCCACAAGACATACAATTCTATTTAAGATTTTAAAGTTGGTCCGTGCCCAGCCTGACTGGGGCCGTGTAGGCAAAAAAAATTGGCTGAAAATCAATCCCCCTAAATATAAAGGAATACGGGTTTTTGCGTTTTTTGATATTCTGAGTCGTTTTCTAGAAACCTAGGCCTGGGTGAGACTTTATGAAGACCCTGTATATTAATATACATTATTCAACTACCAATAATTAAATAGTTGACAAGGCAGTGGCGTCTAATGGACAGATTCAGAAGTCGGGTAGGGCTATACTACACCACAGGAGGTAAGTTTTAATTACCATTTTAATATTCATCTTGTGATGGAACTTCAACTCGAGTAGATGATCAAACATAATAAGTATACTCACACATCCAAGTATTGTTACTAAACTGTTCATAGGCATTTTGTGGATTTTTTTAAAAGGAAGAAGTGAATACACCTTGTTTAATAATAATAATAGAACTGTTCAGTGGAAGTTAACCACCAGGCGAGGTTAATGCTTAAAGCATTTTCTACCACCTAGCCCTCAGAGTCTTATTATTAATTGGTCATATACTGAAATAAATGAGGAAAAATTCATGCATTGGGTGGGATTCGAACTAACGGATAACTATGCTACCTGGATTAGAGACTAGCGCATTGACCACTTGACTACCACTGCACGGTAATTGATTGTGATTGTACCTATACATTTTTCGTGACGTATTTTTTATTTATTTTTTTTACCAGAGAACGGTATTCTACATCATTAATACCGTTCCTAATAATTTTATTATTATGTAAGTATGTTACTGTTCACATTTTCTAACATCAAAAAATTACAAAGAAGTTCAGATACAAAGGGGTCAGTGAGTTACTTGAGAAGATCAATTGCCCTCTAGATATTATTTGTTTGAAAAATTAGAATACAGTTGGGATGAAAAAGCGCCAAGTGTATTCTTAACAGTTAATGTATCATTATTTTTTGCTCACTTGGGAAGAAGTGGTTTCCAAACAAATCGAGGCAAGTTGAACAGTTTATTTTTTTAAACAAAATCTATATATATAAAATCCATTTACATTCATTCATAATCAACGCAGAGCCTAAACGGCTGGGCCGATTGACTTGAAATTTTGCAGGAAGCTTCCCCTTATGATGTAGGGGCGTACTAAGAACGGATTTTTAGAAGGAAACAGGGGTTCTCAACTTATGGCCAAAAATTAACATTTATTCATAATCAACGCAGAGCCTAAACGGCTGGGCCGATTGACTTGAAATTTTGCAGGAAGCTTTCCCTTATGATGTAGGGGCGTACTAAGAAAGGATTTTTTGAAGGAAACAGGGGTTCTCAACTTATGGCCAAAAATTAACATTTATTCATTATCAACGCAGAGCCTAAACGGCTGGGCCGATTGACTTGAAATTTTGCAGGAAGCTTTCCCTTATGATGTAGGGGCGTACTAAGAAAGGATTTTTTGAAGGAAACAGGGGTTCTCAACTTATGGCCAAAAATTAACATTTATTCATTATCAACGCAGAGCCTAAATGGCTGGGCCGATTGACTTGAAATTTTGCAGGAAGCTTCCTCTTATGATGTAGGGGCGTACTAAGAACGGATTTTTGAAGGAAACAGGGGTTCTCAACTTATTGCCAAAAATTAACATTTATTCATAATCAACGCAGAGCCTAAATGGCTGGGCCGATTGACTTGAAATTTTGCAGGAAGCTTCCTCTTATGATGTAGGGGCGTACTAAGAACGGATTTTTTGAAGGAAACAGGGGTTCTCAACTTATTGCCAAAAATTAACATTTATTCATAATCAACGCAGAGCCTAAACGGCTGGGCCGATTGACTTGAAATTTTACAGGAAGGGTTGAGGTGAATGACTTGAAATTAAGCAGACAACTTCTTTCAGTGATGAAAAAGCTTACTATGAAAGGATTTTTCAAAGATAAAAGGGGTCCTCAACTTATGGACAAAAGTAGACATTTTAGCGTCTTGCAAGATTCTCAAAACGGTTGAGCGGAATGACTTGAAATTTGGCAGACAGCTTTTTTTGTGATGTAGGGGAATAATAAGAAACAAATTTTAAAAGAAAATAGGGGTTCTCAACTTATGGTCAAGCTGGATGGCGAATACTATGTTTTTCGATTCATGAAAGATACTCTCCTGTCATACATTTGGCCGTCCACTTTGAAAATGGACAAAGGGTAGTTTTTACAACCTAAAATGTCCAACAGAGAATTGACAACCCGCCCAAAACAACAATAATGGCGTTTTTCCAACTATGCAACCAGGATGAATTTGCAAAGACTCTTTTTTATAATGAAGTACCAGCATTTTATGTGTGGAAAAACAACATGTTCCAAAGAAGGAAAAAAGGATCAATTGTTCCAGGACATCAGGGTGTAAAAAAAGACCACGTTCTTGGTAGAGTTTATACCGTACATCCGAATGACTCAGAATGTTTCTACCTACAATTACTTCTACATAAAGTGCGAGGACCTACTTCATTCAGAAGCCTCAAAATGGTAGGCGGCATTGAATACCCTACGTTCCATGCTGCATGCCTAGCCATGGGTTTGTTACTTGATGATGCGCAAGCAATGTGAACATTATTACCAACAGAACTTATTTGGCAGAAATTTCATACAACACGTTTCAAATGAGGTCTTTTGTCTCTGAAAAAGTGCCATTACTCAATAGTGAACAGAGATACGTGTATGAAACTGTACTTCAGAGTGTCACTTCATCTCTTGATTCTGTAGGTAATAATTTGTTCTTCCTAGATGCTCCAGGTGGAACTGGAAAAACATTCTTAATAAACCTTTTGTTAGCTACAATACGCAAAGATGAAAATATTGCCATTGCTGTTGCATCGTCCGGTATTGCCGCCACACTGATAGAAGGAGGCCGCACTGCTCATTCTGCTTTGAAATTGCCGCTCAATTTAAATTCAGTAGATACACCAAGCTGTATTATTAAACATTTTGGATCAAGTTTTATTTACAAATAACATAGAATATATACATACATAGAAATTAAAATTAACACAACAAAACTTGATCAAGGGCGGTGCTAATGCCAACGGCATTCTCTTCCGTACTATTGGAAAGCAAAGTGATATGGCCAAAGTCCTCAGGGATTGCAAGTTGATCGTATATGATGAATGTACAATGACTCATAAAACTGGCTTAAAGACACTGGACCGTACTCTACAAGACATTTGTGGTGTTAAAAATCTTATGGGTGGTAAAACTATGCTACTGTCTGGAGATTTTAGACAAACTTTACCCGTTGTTCCACGTGGAACAAGAGCTGACGAAGTGAAGGCATGTTTAAAATCATCCATTTTGTGGCCACAGATACCTAACTGTTCTTTCTTTAAAGTTGAATATGCGTGTACATCTTCACGCTGATCAAAATGCAGAAGTTTTTTCGAAGCTTTTGCTTCGGATAGGTGATGGACCGTTACCTGAACAAAATGAAAAAATTGTAATTCCTACCGAACACTGTCAGTTATTAGTCGATTACAACACCTTCCTAGACACTATCTACCCCAATCTAGATGACCCAAGTGTTGTTGTCTCTGTTTGGCTAAAGATAAGGGCCATACTAAAACCAAAGAATGATAATGCTCTGGAAATTAATAATGACTTATTAAAAAGAATGCCTTCTGAACTATCAACTTACGAATCCGTAGATACTGTTGTGGAAGAGGAAGAAGCCATCCATTACCCAACCGAATTTCTTAATACACTAAATCCTCCTGGCTTGCCACCCCATCGGCTATACCTTAAGGTTGGAGCACCAATAATATTACTAAGACATCTGAGACCCCCGAAATTGTGTAACGGCACGCGGCTTCAAATTACATCGGTATATGTAATTTACACAGGATGTATACACAGGATTTTTTTGTCGGCGCGGGGGTTCGAACCCGGGACCTTCCGCATGGCAAGCGAGTGCTTAACCACTGAGCTATTTGTGTGCTCATTTAATCTGTTCATTAGCAACTATGCACTTGGGTTCTTTTTTTTTAATGGAAGGTAGAAAAAAATCTTTCAAAGACACCCAGATCCTGGGGTGTGGGATTTCCACCCATTAAAAACCCACCTTCTCTAAAAGCTAACCGCACTTGGAACCGAAAAATATCATTACTTCAAGTGCGGCGCTGTAGGACACTTACTGATTTCGTTGTAGTGCCCTCCCATCTCTCTCTTGGGTTCTAATGTGATTTCCGACTACCACTTTAATTTCAAAAGAGTTCAATTCCCCATAAAACTATGTTTTGCCATGACGATAAATAAGGCACAGGGGCAAACTCTGGAGCTAGCTGGAATTGACCTTAGAACAGATTACTTCTCCCACGGTCAGCTCTATGTTGCTTTTTCAAGAGTAAGGTCTGCCAAGTCCCTCATTGTGTTACAGCCAGATGGTATAACAAAGAACCTGGTGTATAAAGAAGTGCTTCAATAACCATAAAACTTATGCAGCGGCGGTGGCCATGCCTTAACTAAAATGTGGCCATGCCTTGGCCACGCGAAGCGGGCGTAGCCCGCTAGTAACTAATAAATCTAATAATTTACAAAGGCCCCCAGAAAAAAGTTAATAAAAATCTATCGATTGCATCGCTGTATAATAATTTTATTAGTTCCACTTGTAGGTACTTAGACACGCAGTTTATTTTTCAATCTTTTCATACCTAGATACTTTTAATGAACCAAACTACAGTAAAAAAAAAAAAAATATACGTAGCTACTAGGTATTCAATTACAGCCGTATAAACAGATAATTTTGTCCGAGCAATGTCTCAAAGGTATTGATCAATAATACGAAAGGAAATCAATAATATGAGCGCGCGATTAGCTCAGTGGTTAAGCACTCGCTTGCCATGCGGAAGGTCCCGGGTTCGAACCCCCGCGCCGACAAAAATTTGTATTCTTAATTTGGTTACAATTGTTTGTAAGGGATACCTTCCGGTGCGCTCGTGTTGACCCAGCACCTAAATGGGAAGTATTGTGTCACTTCTCGCCCATCAGAGGGGAGGCATACTACGGGATGGGCAGGCTACAACACAGACCACAAGCGTCTACAGTAGCTCCTGTTTCATGGCTACGAAATAAAAAAGGCTGTGAAACACTCATCTTTAAAAAAAAAAAAAAAAATGCTTGAGACATTGCTCAGACGGCGTTTTCTTTTCATAAATACGGCTCTTAATAGTACAACCTTTTTCAAAAATGAATTTTATAACTCTGATAGCATCTACTAACGGTTGTGAGTACTGCTAGTAGTCCAAAGATCCTGAGTTCGATTCCCGGTTGGAGCAGACTTTTTACACAGAAAATTTTGTTCCCTCTGAACACGTGAGACTGGCATTTCCGGGCCTACCCAGGCTGGGTGAGGTTAATGTATGTAGCTGGTACGATTCCCAGCGAATGGAGGGTGAAACCCCCGTCCTAATCAGGACGTTAAATCAATTAGAATCGTTGGCGTTAGAAAGCGCATCCAGCCATAAAAGCCAACCAAACTCAACCATAAGGTTGAATAATGCCAACCCCAAGTAGGTTTGGCAAAAGCCAAATTGAAAGAAGAAGAAGTAGACTAATCTGTTCAAAAAAGATTATTAGGTCATACTGGTTCATCCCTGGTAAAATATCTCTATTGTAAACTGTTTCCATAACGCGAACTCGAACCCCAAACATTAAATTTGATCCTCCACGCGCTAACCTCTCAGCAAATGAGATTGCATAGGTTTGAGAACCGCTGATCGACCGAGTTTAACTTAGAGGCCCCAATTAAGACGCATTTTTCTCCTTCATTAGGCTTTTGTTTTCCACCTGGAGGTTTTCAAAGGAATCGATCGGCTGATGACCTGAAAGAAAAGAAACCACACAACCGTTTCATCCACTAGGGAGGTCTCTTTTTTGACACTACCATGAATGAAAGACGTTCTTTTGTTATTGAGGTATTGTGATATTTTGAATCAGTTCATTTGGGTAAGCAGAGTGTTTTAAAAGATCATGGTAGCACCACTGTGTCTTAATTATAGGTATTTGGTTTGGTCCAATAATTTAGTTACCTAATTTTGAGTGGGTGATTTACATTCTATTTTTAATTTAAGCTCCCATAAATTGAATTTTTCGATTTTGTTTAATCTTTGTTGAGAGAAGTTTTTTTTGTGGCTTTAAATTTAATTTTAATGTGACTTTAAGACAGATAATAAATTTTTGTATGGCTTTTTTGGATTTATCGGCGCTTTAACGAGGCGAGAAGCCTGTCGTTTACGCCGGTAATGTGGCTTTAAAACAGTTGTATCTACATAAATCTAGCTAGCATTCAAACAAAGATCTTTTCTACAAACATACATTAAATTTATATTTTTATGCATTTAATGTTACACCACAGGAACAAGTAGTACCTAACGTCCTACCTATTGCGGTTGTCTGGCATTGCTTGAAATGTATTACGACCCTGACAACATCAAGATTTGGGGAAACTTTGGAGATTTGTAGTATCAGTGATATTGTAGATGTTATTAATTATTCCTAACTCAGCCTTGAACAGGTACCTATATTTATTATTCTTACAAAAAGAAGTTTCTGCCGGATCCCCATAATCAACCAAGGAACATTTCAACAAACCAAACATTGATTGCGACAGTCTAAAACACATTATTTACTCTAAGAAATATGGCTATACCAAACTAATTCTGTCTCACTTATTTTAGAATAATATATTTTCGTCCACTACCTTTTAACATCCTGGACATCTTGCCGTCAGTACAGCGTTGCCAGTAGAAATGCTGCCGTTTTTAATTTTCTCGTACGGCAACAACTTTTTTTACCCGGGAACGTTTGAAATTTTCTCTTTTTTACTGATAACAGATAACATGAAATGTTGTCCGAAAAGAAGTAACTGGAATAATGATGGGTTCTTCACTTAACCTCAAAATCAGCGTTTCGCTCGAAATACGCTTACTTTTTGCAAATTCAGGGATTGGCAAGAATATAAACAAAATTGTGGCGGTAATTTAAAAAAAAAACCTTCACTATGTGAAATTGAGGCGTATTTACCGGAGTCAAGTTACCTCACATTTTAGTGTGTGAAGTTGGCAGTCAAAACAGTCGTTTTATGACGTCATCAAAAACGACCTTATGCAGAATGGGTAGTATAATATCCCACTGCAGCTTTAAGGGAATTAATTATACCAAATAGATTGATGTACTTGTTAGAACAATATTTTTCCCCTCTAAATTTAAATAAATAGTTTAAATTCCCGCAACTTTAAAGTTCCGTTTGTAATGATTAAGGTCATTAGGTAAGTACTGTAAGTAGATAATAGGTATACATTCCTCTTGTTACATCACTTATCGGCATTATGTGAAGCACTTCCTCAGTAGAAAATGGTGGAAATCATGTTTGTGTGTGTGTGTTTGACAAAATTTTCACTGTTTTTATCCTTCGCAAATTAGAACAATGAAAAGGATCTCAAAAGAAAAAAGGAAGTTTATATTCTTATAAATGTTTTTAACGGTACTATTTTGTGATTATCTTTAATTAAACCTTTCAAGAGAATGTAATTTACATTTACCTACCAACGGCCAAAGCCTGAAGGCTTTCGTGGTAGGCCTAGACGCAACGCGGCTAGTTTCCAATACTGTTTTCACTGTTTTTATCCTTCGCAAATTAGAACAATAAAAAGGATCTCAATAGAAAAAAGGAAGTTTATATTCTTATAAATGTTTTTAACGGTACTATTTTGTGATTTATCTTTAATTCAACCTTTTGAGAGAATGTAATTTACATTTACCTACCAACGGCCAAAGCCTGAAGGATTTCGTGGCAGGCCTAGACGCAACGCGGCTAGTTTCCCAACTGAAGCACCCCGCTTCAGTTCTTGACCAAAGTTTGTTATCTACTTTCAAAAAAATATGCTATTTGGGAGGCATTAATAATAGCAATATTTCTCAAAAATATATACATAATTATAATATATGAAAACATAAAATGTACATTTTTAAAAGAAAAAGAAAAAAAAATTAATGATCATTTTCTGATAACAGCTATACCGTTAACGAGCTTTAACCGAGAAAAAGTCAAAATAACATATTGCCCCTTTGACCAGTTATGCAACAATGTGTTTCACATCAACCCTAAAGACTAATATTGCCTTCAGGAAGCGTCAGTTTGAATTTCAAAAAATAACTTCTAAAGACACAAAATGGCGATTTATATACGCATGGAATATACTTGCTGATAATTCTAAAAAAATCGAAATTTTAGCAAATCTAACTAATGAACGGCTTATCCGATTTGGACAAACTAAACTGTTTTTGAAATTCCATATTAAATACAATATATTTGTTTATGACATAATTTCTGCCGGTTCAACAGAAGTGTCACTTTTTTTTTTTATATAAACACATTTAACACATGATTTAAGCAGTCGTGTGGCAGTTCTGGCAAAACTGTAAATTTTAAGAAAGTAAATCATGGGGCGAGTTTTTCGTGTAGTGAGAAAATAAATGAGTTTTCAACCGGTCATTTTGAAAATCTTGTCGCTTTAGTATCCGGCCCCACGTTTTTCGCTATTTTCGGGGGCCGCTTGAATTAACTTTCTTTTACACATGTTTTGATCTAGATACGTAAAAATACTCTGATCTAGATGGCTGCAAGAGCCGCTTCCTTAAATTAGTTAATGATACAAAAGTTAGAGATCAACAGAAAAAAAACAGGGGTCTACTCAGATCATTTTCATTTATTAATATTTTGAACTTTTTTTTAACCCGGGCTCAATTTACACCAAATTTCAAGTCTGTAGCTCTTACCGTTCTCGAGATATCGTGTTTACACACATAAATTCTTACAGATAGACGGACGCACGAACCTATGGCCGAAAACAACTTTTTGGTATCCTGAGGATATGATTAGTCCAGAAATGTGAAAAAACTGGGTAGGTCTAGTTTTTGACGAATAGGTACAGTACTTTCTTTATTACTTTCCTTATGTAGTCACCGTTGCCGAGTGAGTTAACGCGCTAGGCATTGCACGCATATGGTTCGATCCACAGCGGGACAGGAATTTTTCTGCTCTGTACTTGGATGTTCAGGGTCCACGCATACCTCGTGAGGAAAAATGAGTAGTTACTTGTATGAGTAACGACCAGTGGCGGCATTACCAGAGTAAAAAGAAATGAATGTAATAAAATTCGAAAAGTGAAGGAGGCTGCTCTTTGTATTGCTTCACCACAAATAAAATCATACATATTTTCCTTATTAAACATAGGATAAGGAAAGTAAAAAATCAATACAGGGTGTATTATGTGATGTAATTCCACTACTGATTACTATACTGTGATTGTGGTCCTTGTTTTAGCTTGCCCATCCCGTGTAGTATGGCTCCTCTCTGATGGACGAGAAGTGGTGCAGTTTGCAATTGCAAACTGTCCTTAAGGTATTCCTTACAAACTGTAACCAAATTTTGAATACAATTCTTTCGTCGGCGGGACTTTACGCATGGTAAGCGAGTATCTTACCACTGAGCTATTCGTGCGCTTTAAAATGTTGTTCGGTTAAAACTATATTTAATTCGTTAGTGATACTAAATAGATAAATTTGTTTCTTTTGTGTTATTATATCACAATAAATTATAAGATTGCAACATAATATACCACCACCGGGTCCACCGGTCGCTGCTCACACCAATACCTGTTATCACTTTCCCTCACGAAGTATGAGTGGATCCCGTAACATCCACAATACAGAACCAAACAAATCTGACTCCACTGGGATTCGAACCCAGGTCACCGTGTGTCCAAATCTAGCGCGCTACTCAATCTGCCACGGTGACTATGATGTTAAAGATATTAAAAAATCTGGTATAATAATAATTCCGTGTCCGTAAGATAGGTATTGATACCTAAATCACTGTGGTGAGAGGATTATATGGACGTCCAGATCCAATGTCTAGGCTCCTTTCATGTCCATTGATTCTATTTGGCTTTAACGTCCTGACTTGAGGTAGACAGGACGGGGGTTTTACCCTCCATTCGCTGGGAATAGTACCAGCTACCCACATTAACCTCACCCAGCCTGGGTAGGGCCGGAATTGCCAGCCTCACATGGTTAGAGGGAACAGAATTTTCTGTGCGAAAAGTCTGCTCCAACCGGGAATCGAACTCAGGATCTCTGGACTACGGGCAATAGTCACAACCGTTACGCCACGGAGGCAGGAAAAAAATATCTGGTGTAAACATCACACGACTTTCCTTATCCTATTAGGAATAAGAACAGGACTAAAAGGCATTGGTGACTCAAAGGTAACAGTTGGCTAAAAATAAATGTCCAATTTTATTGGTAATCATCACCTCAAAATCATTGGATTTGATATGTCACAACCTCCACCTACGATAAATAATAAAAAAACACTGCCAATTATGGACACAATGCTTCCTCGTGATTGTTTCACATTGTAAACAAGTGCCAATTTTGAGATTTTATACAAAATTACTTGTATCTCCAAAACGACTGAACCGATTTTCTTCAAATTTGTTTTATATGGTAGAATATCGTTTTTTCTATATTCTAGATTCCACAAAAAATTCTGTGTCGGCAAGTCGTGGTCCTTATTTTTTTTTTACTTTTTTGTCCAAAATTTCGGATTTTCTTAAATATCAGAGTCAAATTATAATTAATTTAAAAATAATAAAAATAACCTATGTAAAACAATAATATGCATATTCTTACAAAACTTCATCGATATCGGGTGTACCGTTCACGAGATATAAGCGTTTAAGTAAAAAGTTAGTGGTCAGGCGCATGGTCTCTTTCACCCAGAACCACTGGTATGAATTCGATGAATTTAAAATGGAACCATCTACAGAATGTCTCCTAGATGTGTGAATAACTAGCTTAATTAGGGTATGTTACCTATTCATGGACTTTAAAAAAATAACAAATTCACTTCACAGGAACCAAAATCATTTAAATTTTATTTATTGAATTATTTCAAGAAAGTTTATATAACATCACAAAGATATTTTTTATGTATATAACAAATATACAGGATGTACAATTATATACATAAAGTCTCACTTTCACTCAGGCCTGAAATTCTTAAAAATTAATTGAAAAATCAACAAAAAAATCCGAGTGTAATATTATTATAATAGCTCAATATCACAACTAGAAGAAGTAGAAAAAGAAGAAGAAAAAAATCTTCAACGCTCCACCGTTGGTAGAAATCAGGTAAAAGTTGGTATGGTGGAGAATATCAAATAATGTCGGAAATTGATAATCAAAGTTTGTTCCATTTTTTTAAACATCTCTTGTCGTTTCGGTGATTTGGCTAATCAATCGAAACTTTATGAACACACTGTATAAAAAGGCTTACAAGTTTTTGAATTTTTGATATGGCCTGGTTGAGACTTTATGTACATCTTGTATTTTGGATGATTTGTGGACACAAGTTTAAAGCAATGGTCTAACTAACGTATCAAATTTGTTTAACTGATGTATTTGGTACATGAGTTAAACTATTCAATGTTATCATAATATATTAACACCACTACTACATATTTATAGTATTATTATAAAATAAAATACTAATAAATAAATAAAAAAAAAACTAGGGGATCTCCCCAATATAAGGAACTGATTATATAAAATTCAACAAAACAAACATATAACAGGGAAAATAGAAATAATGTATGATAACATGTAGATGCAATACCAAATACCAATACCCCCCTCATAGGGGGAGGCCCATGCTCCATAGGGGTGACAGAGGGCTATATTATTATAAAAACAGGAGATTATTATTATTAAATTATTTATTAACAGGACATTTATGTACAAACGAATAAGTATAAAAATAAAATACAAATTTGAGAACAAAGTTAAAAAAAAGAGTCAAACACATAATTTCTTGGAAGTAAAAAAAAAAAAAAAAAACAAAGTTTCATCATATATGTACAGCTACTGAATGATAGGAGAATGGAAGTTTGTCAATGCACAAGCACATGCAACAATGTCCATCAATCCTATCAATTTGTTGTCAATAGATGAATGAGGTGACAGTAAATAAAAGTGCCGAAGTCTTCCTATCACTCTTTCAACATGAATCTTAAGGGCTGCAATTTGTTTAGTGAGACATGCATCACCTGATAAAAGAGCACCTGCACTTTCAACACTTGGGGGTCTCACTAGCATAGCTCCCTTTTGAGTTATGTCTTTTACTACATGTTTAAAACCCCTGTCAGTCATTACCTGAATAACAGGCTCTAGTTTCTCTAGAAATCTGGATTCACGTAGAATTTCTGCAACAGATGCCCTACCTCCATAGCCAGGAGAAACATAGCAGCAAGTACCATCTGGAGTGCATCATATTAAATATTTAATTGTATTGCATTTTTTGTAATCTGAATAAGTCAAAGCTTGATTTACATTGTCACTTGGCTTTTGTATTTTTATTTTGAAACATCTATTATTACAAAAACTTTAGAAAACCGTGACCTAAAGGAATGGGTTGATTAAAAAAAAAAAAATTGGGTTTTGGTTGGCCAGAGAATAAATTTGTTGAAAAAAAAAAAAGCCAATTTTGGTACAGTTATTCGAAACAAAGTCCCAATATAGGCAGGGGATAAATTAAAGTCTAAACCCAGAACACAGTATGGTTCATTCCAGCAATTTTTTTTTTCAAACAAATGAATATATCCTGCTTTGATCATTGGCAGTGATTTTTTAAAGCATTTATTAAAAAATGTCCATTGTTAGGAAGTCCTAAGGAAAGCATAAGATTAGACTCTACTTTCCTCTTTGTATTTGGATAATTAGTTCCTAAGGATTCAGTTGATGGACTGGATCCATCAGTAGACATGGGTTGAAAATCAGTCACAGAGACTACACTGATGAGCTTTCAATGTCTGTGTCAGTGAATATATCTTCTACTCTCAATTTTGTTTTAATGTCAGTGGTGTTTGTCAAAACATCTGCTGTAATACAAATAGCCATTATACCAGTTGTTACCATGTCTGGTTTTAAACAACAGTAAGTCTCTTTACTTCAATAATGTGGTTTCACTTGGATACCATTGTCAACATAAAATTGATGATGTGAAGTACAGGTTGATCAATATTAAAATCTATCTCCTCTCTTTCTGGTTCAATCTGTTCAGTTGCAACCTGCTCACTTTCTTGCAATGCTGATTGCACAAACTTCTCTTTTTTCCCAGGTAGTGGACAACTTGTTGGGTTTTCTTTGGACAATATTTTCCATCCGTCCTTGACAAGCAAACTTGTGTGGCACAACAACAGGCTTTAAGATCATTGGTGTTCTTGGCATCATTCTACACTTCATGCTGTTTTCTAAATAATTTTCCAACTGAAACAGATAAAAAATAAGAAGAATGTCAATAACAACAGGCAATGTTTTCATTTTTTTTGAGAGTATAAATTGATCTACATCATCTTTACAAATTCAAGCTTATTATGCATTATGTAAAGTATATTAAAATTGTGAATCCTATAAATTCCACAATTTTCAGTCCAAAGAATCATCAAAATTAACATTAAACTAAAAAAAAAATACACTACCAATAATGGACACAATACTTCCTTGTGACTGGTACACATTGTGGACTTGGCAATATTGAGATTTTATACTAAATCAATTGCATCTCCAAATCTTTTTAAAAATTCTCATTAAATTTGTTAAAAAAGGTAGTATGCTGTTTTTTCCTACATTTTAAATACGTATCACCAAAAATTTGGTATCGGCAAGTTGAAGTTTTTGGACATTTTTGTTCAACATTTTATATTTTCTTAAATTTCAGAGCTAACACATATTTTATTAAAAAAAAAAAACTAATTAAAAATGCACTATGTAAACCACTGTTACACATATACAAACATTATCAAAATCAGGTGTCAAGAAGTGTTTAAGTGAAGAGTTAGAGGTCAGGAACGTGGTCTCTAGCTCCAAGCACCACTAGTCCAAAGTTGATGGATTTAAAATGGGACCATAATTATACAATATTTTTCTTATGGGTTTAAATTTTGTTGAAATGTGTTCAGTATTTTCTGAGATTTGAGTGATTCAAGGAATGTATTTAATAGACCAACAGACAGAGACAAAACCAAAGTTGCCCAGGAGGTTATGAAAAGTCCGGAATGACACTGAACAGATTTGATTTGTTTTTTTTTTTTTTTAAATATACATATGTGTTTACACATGTTAAACAGTTAAGCATTAACAAGCAATAACTACTGCAGTCATTACGTAACTTGTGCCACCTTGCTGTGAGATACTTAGATTTTTTACATAATGCACACTTTCTATGGGAGGGTAGGTCATTTTGATTATCTAAATATAAAAAAAATATACTCACATCAAAGTGATCTTCTCAGCAGTATGTTCCTGATGCAGCTGTCAAAAGTTGATCTCTTCTCATGATGGTACACCATAATTTCCGTTTTTCTATACCTCTGGGAATGGAGATGAAAGTTTCTTGGGTGTTTTTTAAGTTGTGCTTTCGCACAGTGGCACACAACAGCTTCTGTATGTTCCTGACATGTCTAATAGCTTGTTTATTCCCTATGTAAACACATGAAATGGATTTCGTGATTTCTTCAAAAATAAAAGTCGGAATAAAGGCGGACAAAAAGATTTTTATCTCTTTTCACCTGTAGCCTTGCGTCATGTTGAAAGTGAAAAGAAAAGCAAATACGTGGGGACAAAGCTTAAGGAAAACTAAAATAATTGAAATCCTAATTTAAGGTAAACTTAAATACCTTATATTCAAATAATTAAAGACAAGCGAAAATTATATCTTAATTAAAACTTAGTTGGTTATCTTGGAATTTAGAATTAATAAAATTGGTCCTGAGTTATAACCAGAATGATAAACAAAATGCAGAATGTCCTGAACAATCACCGTGGGATTTCTTGCTACCTCTACCATGGGAAGATCTTATCCTAAAGTCTAAACTATTCATCCAGTACAAAATGTTCCACTCTGAGGAATGAAAATGCTTTGTTGAAATTTGTACTACCTATTATGCATATTAACAGTCCGAAATTACCTGTCAACTTCACAAACATCAGCTAAAAAAAATGTGAGGTAACTTGACTCTGCCGCGTATTTGGTGTTTGATCATTTGTCAAATAATTAAATATAATAATCTTTACTCTATAGAAATAAACAACGAATTTGATTATTCAACAGGGTTCAACAAACAACCATAAACATTATTTACGAAAAATTCTCTAGAATAATTCATTTTTAATTCTCATTAAACTATCCCTTTTTCTCTTTTACCTTACTACAGTCTTTGCTTCCCAGCTTCATTTTTTTTTTATATTTCTTCATCTATTAACTTGCCGATGAGGGCGATGAGGTAAAGTGAAGTCGCTGAGATTAATGTTTTGAAGATCGCGCATGGCACTTGGTCTATTTTTGTGCATAAATTTAAAATTGTCGAAATCGAATTTTGTTTCAACGAAATTCGGATCGCCCTAAAAGATTATTGCTTTAAACCTGGCGGGACGCAGTCATATATATCTCTATATATAAATGAGAAATATGGACGGGCTTTGTGGCTTTGTGTGCAGCAATTGTTTAGGCGAAACGGTAAGAGATAGCGAAAAATTGATGAGAGATGACCCCAAGTAAAATTGCCGGAAAATACCAGGAAAATTATCAAAAGTCCGGAATTCCAAACCGTCCTTGAGTTATGACCTTCCTCAAGTATTTCCTTGAGGAAGGGTCCGATTTTAAGACAGTCTTTGCCCTGGAACTTGAAATCTATCGCGAGGACCTATAATTTTTATTATTTAATAACACATTAGACAAAATTAGCTTTCATTTTAGGCTACATTCTGACGTACCGTTCTGGAGATATAAGCCAGAATGTTCGAAATTTCGACATTTTTTTCAGACTTTTCACGTTTTTTAGCAGATTCCAGCGCGGAACTTAAAATTTGTCGCGAGGACCCAGAATTTTTTTTTATTTAATAACACATTAGACAAAACTAGCTTTCATTTAATTCATATTAGGCCACATTCTGACGTACCGTTCTCGAGATAGAAGCCAGAATGTTCGAAATTTCGACCATTTTTTCAGACTTTTCACTTTTTTTTTTACTGATTCCAGCACGAAATATAAAAGTTATCGCGAGGACCTATATTTTTATTGTAAAAACTGTCTGAGAACATCACATGATTTTTATTTGAGCCCTTTGTTGCCATATTCTGACAAACCGTTCTCGAAATATGGGCCAGTTTGCTACATTATCAATATCCGCTATGATAGATTTGGCTCGGGATTTTGAAATTTACAGCGATGATGGTTGCGTGTGTGTGTGTGTGTGTGGTTGTGTGTGTGTGTGTGTGTGTGTGTGGTATGGTTTGTGTGTGTGTGTGTGTGTGTGGTTGTGGTGTGGTGTGTGTTGTGTGTGGTGTGTGTGTGGTGTGTGTGTGTGTGTGTGTGTGTGGTTGGTGTGTGTGTGTGTGTGTGGTGTGTGTTGTGTGTGTGTGTGTGGGTGTGTGTGTGGATGTGATGTGTTGTGTGTGTGGATGTGGTGTGTGTGAGGTGTGTGTAGTGTGGTTGTGTGGTGTGGTGTGTGTGATGGCTTGGCGAAGCGGGTGCAGCCCGCTAGTATTATATACGAATGTCAAGGAACCAAGGTCTGTCGTAATCTAGCTTGTGATCAATTGTATACTATGGACATGAAAGGAGCCTAGACATTGGATTTGGGCGTCCATATAATCCTCTCACCACCGTGATTTAGGTATCAATACCTATCTCACGGACACGGAATTATTATTATATAATTGTATAAATATTTGTAAAATATTTTTTTTTTGTAATTATTACTAAGTTACGCGCGCCCTAAAACTTTTTATATTCTTCTTGCAAATAATATTGAATGTTATAGATGGCGGCATGCAGTCATATCCGACACTGAAGGAACTAAGATTACGACAGACGATTACAACAGACCTTTTGGTTCCTTCAATGTCGGATATGACTGCGTGCCGTTAGGTTATAATCGAGTTATTTTGCCTTAAATTACAGGCCATTATATTTGCAACAATAATAAAAAAAGTTTTAGTGCGCGTGTTTTTCAATTTTTAAATCAATTTATTACAAAATTGATTTAAAAATTTGTATCATAAAAATAGAACGCAAATGACTTCTGCTAGTAGTGGGATTATATTTACTCTGCGAGAAAAAAACATCTTAGTAAAAAAATCTTGTGACTGAGGTATGTATTATTAGTACCTCTTTGGTAACTTCAGCAATAAGAGTTAAAATATTTTGCCGTACCCTGTAGAAATTTCGATAAAAATTTCAAGACGTTGGTAGCTTCGGGTACATTAGCTTTTCTTGTTTTTATGCTTTCTGTTTATGTTCTTGAATTTTTAAATTTTGGCGCTTTTACTTTTTTGCTACCTTTGGCGTATTTCACAAAAAATACGCCAACTCCGTTTCGCGAGAGCAAAACTCTACTGGCGCTATCTTGAAGAATCCTTTGGAACTAACATTTTTCGAAAAACACGGTGTTTTTTTGAAGGTGAAGAACCGACAATAAATAGATAGTTTTCTTCAGAAAAAAAATCAACAGATATTCCCATCATGTTTTCCAAGGTAACTTTTTATCATTTCTTCAATTAGAATGGATTTCAATCCTATTTATACCCTAGAGAACATTGTACTCCTTGCTAAATGTCTTATGAAACATTGTAGCTTACCCTTGACATTGCAATTTTTAAACCCAAATTGAAAGTCTCAAGTCAGAATAAACAGACTTTTTTTGTATTTGGTACAGACTAATGGTTTTCAAATAATATGAATCCATACAATGGGTGAGAGTTTGTGCTATGAATTATAGATCTTTACAATAGATCAACTTTAATCTGCTCTGTTTTCACATCCACATCTGATTTCATTTCAGATACTTAAGGTGTTTGTCCCTAGCACTCCATTACTCTTAGCTGCTACACCTGTTGTAAGTAGCAGTGGGGCTCCTTCATCATCTACACCAGTGGAAGAGAAGAAAGTCAGAAGATCAGAGTTGTCAATATACCCCGCAGAAGAATGTCAATGGTGAGGAAAAAAATTCTTGTTATCCAATTATTCTTTCACTCTGCCATATTCACCTAAATTCTTGTAAAGTATTTTATGTACCTTACCAAGTTTTTTTGACAATAGATGAGATTTTTCACTCTCATCATCCTCAAATATTCCTTTCAACTGTCAAACAATTAACACACATTGATTGGGTTATTTGAACAAAATTGACAGTTGAAAAGGACATGGTTTCTTATGCACCAGGCACAAGTTTCACAAAAAAATATTATTTTACTATCCAGGGCAAATGATAGGCCAAAAAATATCACTTATGCACCCTAATACTCAAACTATAATATAGTAATTTCTTAGCTTGAAATTTTGTTATTTTATTACTTGTATATCCTAATATTTCTTTTTGTCTCTTTGTTTTTCAGTAAAAAAGCTCCATTGGTGTTGAAAGAAGAGACAAATATAGTCCTGGATGGTATCAGTGCTGTCAGAAAAGAAATTCAGGGGGTGGTAGGGCAGAGTGGAGATGTTATAAACAAAGGTGTATATGTGATCAACACGGGCATTGCTCATAGTAGTGGTAAGTAAAGCAAATACTCCTGAACTAACCAAGTAGTTAGTGCAGTGTACTTCAAGCTAGGAGTTCAACTCTTGGTCTTTTTTTTAAATTAGGAATGATTATTGTGACAAAAATTTACATTTCATTCAATTGCATTCTGATTATAATATCCAATAATCGATATTCTTATAATAAAGCCAAATTGGTCTTACTAAGACCAATTTGCTTCAAGGATAGCTTCAAGGATATTTTTTGCTATTGAAGATATTGATAAATAATTAATAATTAAAAAATATTCTTATCTACAGATTTTTATTATACCTAAATATTATCTGTACCTATTTTAACAGTTTTGGCTCATCAAATTTCTCCTCTATTTCAGCCCAAATTGACTTCCTGAGGGACGAAGACAACCTGGTGGCACGTGTTGGATTTATCACAGCAGGTTCATTTCTGGGTCTTCTCTTTGCTGTCCGGAAGGGATTCTTCAAGAAGCTGATCTACACCACTACAGGCGGGTTGACAGCTGCCTCAGTGTGTTATCCACATGAAGCTGATGAGTACAGCTCTGTGGCTTTGAGTGAAGCTAAGAAATATGTGCTGGTTGGATATCACTTTCTCAATGGAGGTGAGGTTTGAGGTTTTCTGAGAATTCTAAATATACTTTGCATTGGATGCTTTTGTATGTATTTATACCTACAGAATTAATTATTAATCATCAACAAAAGATTTATTTTTTCTTAACAGACTTAATAGAAAAATATACCACCAATTATGGACACAATACTTCCTCATGATTGGTTAACACTTAGACGACCGGGTGTACCACCGGTGGTACACGCACGTTCGTACGGAATGAACCGGGTCTACCACCGGTGGTACACAATGTCGGAGAGCCGTATTATCGCCGGTCCCACAAGAGAATTCACGAAAAACCATGCCGGTCGTCTAAGTGTTAACATTGTACAAAACTTGGCAATTTTGAGATTTTATACTAAATCACTTGTATCTCCAAAACTTTTTAACTGATCTTTTTGAAATTTATTTTATATAGTAGTATACCGTTTTTGGTCACAATGGATCTAAATGCAGGTTGGTGTGATAATTGTTGCTTCTCTTGTGGAACTCCAACCACTCTATAATTAATACTGTTTTTTCTACAATTTAGATTGTACAAAAAATTCTGTATTGGCAAGTTAGAGACCTTATTTTTGCACTTTTTGTCCTAAATTTCAGATTATCTTATAATCAGAGCTCAATCATATTTTTTTATTATTATTATTAAAAATGCACCATCAGGGTGTCTACTGGTCAGGGAAAACCTGGAATTGTCAGGGAATTTTTCGAGACCGAAAAAGTCAGGGAAAAGTCAGGGAATTTTGTGAAAAAACACCATAAGTCAGGGAATTTTGTGAAAAAACACAAAAAGTCAGGGAATTTTTTTCAAGATCCAATTTTGTCATGAAAATGAAAAATAAAAAAAATTGCCTGCGGCGCCACTCCAATCCAGCAGTGTGATAATGCTTCTTTGGTAAGAAGCACAAAACACTCTTAATCACTTTTTATAAAATTAACAAAATTTTAGCAGGTCTTATATAATATTCATATAACGTCTCCTTAAAAAAGTAGACTGGAGAAACTGGAAAAATGGTCTGGAAAACCTGGAAAAGTCAGGGAATTTTACTTTGACCATTTAGTAGACACCCTGACTATGTAAAACACTAATACGCTAATACATACAGGCACATAGTTTCTATCTCCAAGAAACGCTAGTACAAAGTTGATGAATTTAACACTCTTCTTCCTTCTTTTTTTTCTCTTCAGTTTCAAAAGATTTGATTGGCTATGAGTTCCCCGAGTTACCAAAACCAGCTGAGTCCACCTCTCCAGTAATTAAAAGCTCCGGACAAGAAGTGAAACAAGTGTCTGTGAAACCAGTCTCTTTCTCTCTACCCCCACCTCCACTGGAAGTGCCAAAGTCTGACTCTAAAGTATGTTCTCATGATTAAGTACTATTGTTGTATATTCTGTATTTAATAAACAAAATCTAGAAAGAGAGTTACAAAATATGGACTAAAGTTGTCAGTAATTTGTAAAATTCGTACATTAAGGGGTTAAATACCTTGCAGCATTGGGATTCTGTGTGATTTTTTTTTTTAATAGTAATTTAAAAAGTAAAAAGAGAACTAAGTAAAATGTAAAAAATAAATAATAAAATCTCTTCAATGTCCTTCCAAAATATTGTGCCTAATGTTGGTGATTGCCATTGGATTGTTGTTGCTACTCTGTTTAATTTTTCCATCTATTGTCATGGGTCCTTTTATTGGACAAACTTGATATTTATTAAAAGTAGAAGGTAGAACCCAATCTTGGAAATACTTATACATTCCAGTCAAATTCAAAAGTGCATTAAATAATAGAAATTAGTTGAATATCAGGTTATGATGACATAAATATTTGCACATACTAACTAATGAAACCCTCTCTCCTTACCTCTCCCTTATTTTTCTTACCCCCCCCCCCCTCTCTGTCTCTCTTCTCTCTCTCTCTCTCTCTCTCCCCCCCTCTCCCTCCCTCCCTCCCATGTTTTCCTTCATTTCCTCACCATCCCCCCTCTCTCTAATTTCTTCCCAGTCCAGGTCTGATATGTACAGCAACAGATCAACCCAGCATTAGACACTCCTAGTGAAGAAACCATATTGGATCAACAGGAAAATTATCTCACCTTGTCTATGATATGAGAAGATTGCTAAAATGTTTCTTTCCTGAAGGAGAAAGTTACCCTTGCAATAATGTGTAAACTTTTGTAGAAATGTTCGCCACTATCGAATTTTGTGTATTGAAATGTATAGATGAAATTAGATTAGGTGTAGTCAGACTACCCCTACTCATGTCCTATTTTTTCTGTTTCCATTGATTGTTACTGATGCTGAAAAGTGTAGAATTAACTAACAATCCAACACTAAATGAGTGAATGACCTATTCAAGCATTATGGATTTTCATATTGAATTTTAAGGTTAAATTGAATAAATATTCAAATCATTTTGCGATTTTGTTATTTCCACATGTACAAAAAAAAAAAATCAACTAATTCTTTTGTTTGAATCACTATTTACGTTAGCAGATTAAATTAGTTGGAAACCAGAAATAGGAGTATGTTTTATATATACTTTAAAAAAATAGGTAGATAATTAAATCAATACAATCAAGATTTAGCTATCATTTCAAGAATGAATGAAATTTTAAATTTCTTTGTAAATGGTGTATTTCTTTCCTTAAAAGGGTAAATAAAAAAATCATTTATGAAAAAATAAATAAGATCATTGAAGTTTGCCCTAGTATCTATATTACTTGTTGAGATTGCCGATCCGCTATGACCATTTAACGTTTTTGACTGGGAACTATAAATAGGAATTTTACGATATAAATCCTAACTAGACTTCCAGTAAAGGTTTAGAAAACTTTAAAATAAAAGACTAGTAGTAAAGGGTTAGAAAACCTTCACTGAAATATTCATGATCCTCATTTCCAGATGCAGCGTCCGTTTTTACAAGAAATATTTGCGAAATATAAACAAATGGCTTTCATCTTTAACATAATATTATTTGTATTTTATTATTTAATTATTCGACATATCCATGATCTAATTTAAATCATTTGTAGGTGACACAAAAATATTCAAGTTTTTATTATTAAACATGTTGGATCAAGTTTTATTTACAAATAACATAGAATATATACATACATAGAAATTAAAATTAACAAAACAAAACTTGATCAAGGGCGGTGCTAATGCCAACGGCATTCTCTTCTTTTTTCGACTTTTTCATTTTGCGTGTTTGATGGGCTGGCGAAGCGGCGGGTGTAATCCGCTAGTACCTACCTAAAAATG
>JAMCCL010000281.1:0-46218 GCA_024516035.1 Bactericera cockerelli
CCCCATGGTCTCAAATGCCAATCCTTTGAAGATATATCCTTGGTCTTTGATGTTACATTATTATTTTAAGTCAATTTGAGTGAAAATGCATGTAGTAAGAAATGAAAATCCAGTGTGAAGTTATTGTCTAAGACATTCCCTGACAATAATTCCAGAAAAATTTTTAACCTGAGGTGTCACTAGCTTTAATTTTTGATAAATATAGGATACATTTGAAATTAATCAAAAAGGCTTTGGCCAGCGTTTATGGCACGTTGCATTCACCAGTTCTGGTTCTATCACTTAAGTTAAGCAACGTCCAGCAAGGTTAGGACTTGGATGTGTGACCATTGAAATTCGAACCCTCGTGATGCTGTGTGAGGTTCACTTTAGTAGATGGTTTTTGATTTTTCAGCGAATGGAGAGTAAAACCCCTGTTGTGATATGACCATGCAGTTGAAAGTGACGTTAAACCAAAATCAAGAAAATTATTTGAACGTAATTTGACATTTGAAAGAGAGATTTGGGAATTTTGAGTCAGAGTGGTTTTTGGAATGAGGCCTTGGTATTTTAAAGTCTATGCAGTTGAAAGTGACATTAAAATAAAATGAAAATCTGGTGTAAACATCACACGACTTTCCTTATCCCCCAAAAATAAATCGAATTCCGCCACTGGTGACTCAACGGTAACAGATGGTTAATAAAAAACAAGTTTACCTGTAAATCACAATGTCTTTGGTATATTGGGTGGTGAACATCTGACACGAAAGTAGAACCATGATGCTGTTCAGACACTCCAGGTGGACATGATAGGAGGAGTCCCTGGGGAACATGGATAGTATTTTGGTGGTGTCAAGAGGTGTAGCACATAGGCGCGGCTGGTAGCGCACTAGGTAATTCGGGCACAGAAAGGATTCTGTCTCAGTATTCAGTCTACCTAGGTATCTAACTTTCACATTTTTTTTTTTTTTTTTTTTGATTCTCGGATCCACTACCTTGTGAGGAAAAACGATAGTTACTTGAATGAGTAACTAGCAGTGGTTCCATTACGATAATATAAAGGAAACAATGTAGGTAAATGTTTTAGTATCAAGAAAAATACTCTTAGTATTACTCTTAGTATTTTTCATTATTATTATTATTATTTTTTTTTTTTGAAGATGAGTGTTTCACAGCCTTTTTATTTCGTAACCATAAAACAGCAGCTACTGTAGACGCTTTTGGTCTGGGTTGTACCTTGCCCATCCCATAGTAGGGCTCCGGTTTGATGGGCGAGAAGTTGAAAAAGCTCTGGGATACGAACCCAGGATCTTCTACATGACAAGCTAGTAACTTACCACTGAGCCACCCTCAAAGATTGTGAAGAGAGCTGCTTCAGTACAAATAATTCATACTTTCAAATATTATTCAGAGAGAGAAGGGAAGATTTTCGCCGAGTTAATAGACACTTACTCCAAAGGAAGTTGTGTTGTGATTCTGAACAAGGTGAATATGTAGGTCTCCAGAAGTCCGTCATCATTTGTCTGCTGGTCCGTCTGGTCGAAACATACTGGTAGGCAACATAGAAGTAAGAAATAAAATAACAAACATAATTATATGTCCGTGATATAGGCACATTTATCTACATCACGGTGGTGAACAGATTATATGGACGCCCAGATCCAATGTCTAGGCTCCTTTCATATCCAAAGAATTATAAGAAATAAAATACTTTTATTCTGATGAAACTTTTTATTATTGATATAAAATTTTCCTATTAAAAAAAAAAAAAAATACAGGTTTGAAGAACCAAAGAATACTAATATGTTGAATACTAAAAGAATATGTTGCATAGTGTTTTATTGTATTTTATTGTTAAAATTTGAATATTTGTTGGACAGTTGAATATTTTCTTAATTAGTGCTTTATTGTTGATCAGATCAAAATTTATTTATTAATAAATATTAATAAATTTTATTAATTAATAAAAATATATTTATTAATACATGTCATGTTGATTCGGTCAACAACAAAGCAACAATTAAAAAAAAATTCAACTATGCAACAAATGGATCAACGTTTAAAAACAAAAAAAAAAACAACAGAATTTTGTTTGCGGATATTTTTTCTGTCCATTTTTTAATAAACCAATTGGAGATCTTGCAACATAAAGTAAACATCATTTTACCAGTGTGAAACTGTCACTTAAATTTAAATCTTCATTAACACTATGCAATGGACTTCTGATTTCTCCATAAGGCTTAAAGGATCTCTAGTTAACACCCTGATTAGCCTTTCACTTTGAAATAGCTGGTAATGTAGACTATAGTTGTAGCAAACTTACAAAGAGGCTGAAACTGTTTGACGATTGTATTGTCCTTAGAGTTGTGTACCAGATACTTGGTGATACTCCTAATGATAAACAGAGCATTATGGATGTGTAGAATTGTGGAGTTCGGTAGTCTGAAAAAAGAGGGTACAAATATATTTTTTTTTTTTTAATAAACAATTACCTGGATAAACAGACCTTTTGTAAGCAGGAAACCTGAGTGAACTGGAAAAAAAAACTTGTGGCCATTATACAGGGTGGACCAAAAAAACGTTTACACCCGTTAATGGTAGATTACTGACGACATTTCCAGGCCGGATCAGCAATCCGTTTTTTTCGGATTCGCCTTCGTAACTGCACAAAGTGATTTTTTGCAACTTTCCGAAAAAGTCCGACTTTGGCTTATTCTTCAGGTCAGTACTTTTTTCCTGTTTAAGATGAGTTGATTCTGAACAATTTTGCAGAAAGCCAACAAAATTTCGATGTTTCTAGCTACTCTACTTTGTTTTTTACGATTTGGTTTGTCATATTTTTTTACACTTGAACAGAAAAAAACACCCAAAAAAACTTTTTTACTAAATAAAACACTCGACATTTGTCCGAACAAATTTTGGCACAGACATGGGCAAGTTTGATAAAAGTTGGCGGCCGCCCCGAGGATGCTAAAACATAATTTTACGATTTTTTATCACGTGATCTTCTGGGAAAAATTATTAGATGTTTGCCAAAAACTTCAAAAATCCTAAGAGTTTTCTAGCTGTAGACTGTGTAAGGGCGTCTTGTATTGTTTACAAAAATTGTTTACATTGCTTTTTTTGAATACCGCGGTCTCATGTCCCTTCATCAGCCAGTTTAGGAAAATTCAAATGATAAATTTCGTGCTTCTCAGGTTGTCAGTGGTGTTGGCTAGATGTGGTAGTGCTAAGAGTGTTGGTCGCATGACCGAGGTTCTATTCTCGGCGGTCAATTTTTTTTAATTATCCAAAAAATCTGATGGAATATTTTATTCATACCTGTATCTGACCTGTTGTAACACCAACAACTTATGGATTTTTTGGGGGTAATACCATCTGTAAATTCAGTTATATCAGATACTATTGGTATCACAATACACATAATTATTATTCATGTAAGCCCCTGAGAGACTGCCTTGATAATGTAAGGATGGTTTTTCTTATGCTTCCCTACGAGAGAAAAAAAAAACTAGCAAATTTTCCAAACGAAAATAGAGTTTATGAAATAAATCCAGGTAAATATGTAGGTAGGTCCTTCTATCATAAACAATACTAATTAAATAACAAATATTTACCGATTGCCAACTCTTAATAGAAGTCTTGAAAAAAACAAGATAATATTTTGTAAAATTAATAAACTTTTGCAGTCTTTATTATGTTTTATACTATTTTGATATAAACAAAAAGGTATTTAAAAAAAAACATTTTGTGTTAGTATGTTCAATGAGAAACGATTAGACGGGCACGATTAGCTCAGTGGTAAGCTAGTCCACCCGGTCCGATCGCCAGAGCCAGAAAATTCATGACTACAAAATAAAAAAGACTGTTGCCATTTTTTATCTAGCCATAGTACACACTATGGATTCTCCTCACACAAATTTTTGAAACCAATGGTGACTTTAGTACCTTTGTTCTAACTCAGAACTGTACCTCTACCTTTTTGCCTTTCTCTCTCTCTCTCTCTCTCTCTCTCTCTCTCTCTCTCTCTCTCTCTCTCTCTCTCTCTCTCTCTCTCTCTCTCTCTCTCTCTCTCTCCCTTCTCAATTCCCTTAGAGGAACTGTTGGAAGTGGCGTCCACTTTCCTGGATGCAAAGGTTGAACCTCTTCATCATGTTCAGGCGAATGTTGCGGAAGATTCCAGGTTTTTCTGTCAGGTCATCGAATGCCAACAGTATTCTTGCTACCAGATTTCGTAAACTATGTTTTTCACGTGATCCCAAATGTTCCTGTTGGCAACTCCATATGCTAAATGCGTATCTGCCATTTCAGCATCCAAATTATAATAATGTAACTTGTACTAGAAAAACTCAAGAAGTTTAAAGATAATATTTCATAGAATGCAGAAAAATATGCTTGGAAACTATCATCGAGAAACAAACAATCATTCATTTGACTGGCCTTTAATTAATTCCAAGGAAAATAATTATCAGACATAAATAGCTAATTACTCTTTGAGTACAAGACGACCCTACACGGTCAACACTTTTAAGATTTTGAACATCATTTTTTGAGACTTACCTGGTTTGTTTACCCAAAAGATCACGTGATAAAAAATCGTAAAATTATTTTTTAGCATCCTTGGGTTGGCCGCCAACTTTTATCAAACTTGCCCATGTCTGTGCCAAAATTTGCTCGGGCAAAACTTGAGTGTTTCAAAGTGTAAAAATTTTACATGAGAATTTTTTTTCTATTCAGGTGTCAAAAAAGATGCCAAACCAAACCGTAAAAAACAAAGTAGAGTAGCTAAAAACATTTAAATTTTGTTGGCTTTCTGCAGAAATGTTCAGAATCAACTCATCTTAAACAGGAAAAAAGTTCTGATCTGAAGAATAAGCCAAAGTCGGACTTTTTCAGAAAGTTGCAAAAAATCACTTTGTGCAGTTATAAAGGCGAATCCGAAAAAACGGATTGCAGATCCGTCCTAGAAATGTCGTCAGTAATCTACCATTAACGGGTGTAAACGTTTTTTTGGTCCACCCTGTAGAATTTTCTTGATAAAAAAACTTTTTCAAGTGGGAAACCTCTACAGGGTGGACCCAAAAAACGTTTACACCCATTAATGGTTGATTACTGACAATACTTCCAGCCCAGATCTACAATTGGGGGTTTTTTTTTTTTGGATTTACCTTGATAACTGCAAAAAGTGATTTTTTGCAACTTTCCAAAGAAGTCTGACTGTGGCTTATTCTTCAGGTCAGTGCTTTGTGCCTGTTTAAGATGAGTTCATTCTGAACAATTCTTGTACTGTCTACAAGTTTGATTACATTGCTTTTTTTTAAGTGGGGTTTAACGTCGCTTTCAACTGCCATGGTCATATCACGACGGGGGTTTTACCCTCCATTCGCAGGAAACTCACAAACCTGCTACTCACATTGACCTCACCTAGCCTGAGTGGGGCCGGGAAAAGCCAGCGTCACGAGAATTAGAATTTGAATAGTCACCCATCCAAGTCTTAACCTCGCTGGATGTCGCTTAACTTCGGTGTTCTGAAGGGAACCGGTGTATTCAACATGCCATCAACGCTGGCTTGCTTTTTTTTAACACGTATGAGACGGGTCCTATTTTCTATAGTTTGTACGCTGGGACGGCTTCAAATTAGGGTATGTGTTCCAAATATGACAACAACAAAAAAAAATTGGGATGGGCGAGTACAAAAATATATTAAAAATTGCATTATCTGTGCCCACCGGTGGATCACGTTACAAGGGAAATTGGAAAAAAAAACGTGACCCACCGGTGGGCACGCCGTCTCATACGTGTTAATAATGCGGTCTCACATGCCTTCATCAGCCAGTTTAGGAAAATTCAAATGATAATTTTCGTGCTATGCAAATTGTCAGTGGTGTTAGCTTGATGTGGTAGTGCTGCTAAGAGTGTTAGTCACATCACCATTAAAAAAAAAAAAAATGGCTGAACTGGATAATTGATTTTTGAATCAATTATTCATATTTATTTTAGACTGAACCATAAAACTATGGCTGGTTAATCTATTATTTTCACAAACAAAGTATTGCATTTAAAACCTACTTGTCAGATCACTAAAATTAAGCAAACATCCAGCAAAGTTGGGACGTGATGGGTGACCAATCAAAATTGAATCATTGTGATGCCAAAATTAAACCTTTTTGGTTTATTAAACCAAAAAGAATAATAAAAAGGATCTTGGACCTACAAAGGCTGGTTGACTCTGGTTGAGGTATATGTGGGTAGCTCTGTGAGTTTTCAGCATATTAAATTTGTCTCAAATGACCTAACATAGGTAGTAAGAAAATTCCAAAAAAGCTGACTTACTTTTCTTTAGAACTGAGTAAGGTTTCAGTTCTGTCAATGAACACATGAAGAAGAACAGCAAAGTTTCCTGTAGTGGGATTATTGGTCACCAAGGTGTTGCAAAGAGATTTTATCTTCTCAGTCAACTCCTCATCTTCTTTCCTGGGAATATTAATAAGAAATTAATTATTTGAAAATAAATAGAAAATAATAACAGACTACATAAAAATGTTGAAGAAGTTGAAAAAAAAACACTGCCAATTATGGACACAATACTTCCTTGTGATTGCTTCACTTCTTACTTAGTTCTCCATTAAAAAACAAGATCAATTTCAAATTGCAAGGAGCCATTGTTTATGACACCTCAAATATGGTAGTTATTGTTTCTGAAGTGAAGCAACGTACAGCAAGGTTTGGACTCAGATAGTGGACCATTTTAATTTAAACCCTTTTGATGATGATTCAACCCCACTCAGGCTGGGATAGGTTAATTTGAGTGGCTGGTTTGTGAGTTTCAAGCAAATGGAGAGTAAAAGTCCTGTCATCATGACCAATAAAAAATGGCAAGGTTGGAATTCCTAAACAGTTTGTACCATTCTAATGCAATCTGAAAAAAGTGTCAGCTATGATTTATATTCCTTACTATTTCTGGAGTTAAGCAATGTCAAGCAAAGTTAAGACTTAGCAAAATATAAACCTAATGTGCTGGGAATAGTTTGGTTGGTCTGACTAGGTGAAGTTAATATTAGCAGCTGGTTTGTGAGTATTCAGCAATGGTAAGACCTCAGTGGAAAGCTGGTACAATTAAATGATTGTGTATGTTAAAGAAACATTAAGCAACAAAAAATAAGTATTACATTGAGGATGGTGGTTTCATCATGAATGTCAAGAACTGATCCCAGAATGGATCAGTGGGTTCTATCCGCAGTTCACCAGCAAAACGTAGGAGAAAGTCATTGGACACAAAAGCATCCCCGTACTGGCTGGCTGCATTGCCCATGCTTAATTAATATTTTCTGTGGATAAGATTAGAGGAACCAAAACAATTATTTAGGTAAATTGAATAACATCTGTTCATAGTTTCACAGATTGGCCAAATGAATTAAACTAAAGTATGTATGTCAGAAGCAAAGGCACCATAAACTCTCATTCAAACAGATCAACTGTAGCATTGGGAAAGATTATTTTTTACAAATATTATATTAATAATATGAAATTTATTAGTCAAAACACAAGACTACATCACGGCACTCAATGTCAATTCTATGACCTAGTACTTGAATAACTAAAAGAGATAGATTAAAATAGATTACTTTATTAGAAAAGGTCACACTTTCTCAAGAAAATCATCAAATGTCAAAACTTTTCATCTATCAAAAGTCAAAGATGAGATTTGATTCAATATGTCCTTATCAGATAACAGAACCACACAATATAAGTATTAATGTGAATCTGAGTATTATCTCTGCTTTCTATGGATTTTATTTGTCGATTTAATTCGGACTTTACAGTGAAATTGTGGTGTATGAAGCCAAAATCAGTGTTATCACTTATCAGTGCACCGTGTCTGCTATAGGAGGTATGGTGGCAAGATGATTCAATAATTTCTTATCAGAAAAGGGCACCAATATTATAGGGGGTACTTACTCTGACCGGTAATCGAGATTAATCTTTATTTCCGAGCCATTTTCTTCAAAATTAAAAGCTACAGAGGAAATTTCGGAAAATTTGCTTGAATTTCCCTGCACTTTTCACTGATAATCTCACTATCACAAATCATTCGAATCGTCGCGTCGTCATCAAATTTCTAGCGAGTTTTAAACTCATCGTTGGCTTCGAACGCTTTTTTTTCTTTTTCAAAAGAGCCCACAATTTGGTCTTTTCAAATTTTATTATTCGACAATATTTATGATAGGCGCTTATAAATTGGTAGGTAATTTGTTTCCGCATTTTATTTCCAGTTTCCACATCTTTCGACCTTCTAAAAATATGGTTCCAATATTTTCATCATTTATGAAAAAGTTACAAGGCCAAACTATTACGGTAAAGATGGTGATACGAATCAATTTTTTCACTTATTATTTTTGACATTTTCATGTCTTTGCTCTGGCACATAACCAAAATTATGTAACGAACTTATGTAACGATATTGTGTAACGATATTATGTAACGATATTATGTAACGAAATATCGAATTGTAAAGGGAGAGAAGTCTTCTAATATCGGATATCGATATTATGGTTTCGATATTATCGATATACGTAATATCGATATTTTCGTTTCGATATTGCAACCCTAAGAGAAGAGGGAAAGTGTGTGTCATGCGCACAATACGAAATTTGGTCAGTTGGGTTTTGGACCTTGAATAGTAAAGATGAAAATGTCGACATGGTTGCAGACTCGTATGCAAGCGTTCTTTTAAACAAAAATTTAACATCGCTTTCAACTGCATGATCATACCCGTAGTCACCGTGGCAGAGTGAGTTAGCGCGCTAGGCATTGTACGCATGGTGACCTGGGTTCGATTCCCAGCGGGGCAGGAATTTTTCCCCTCTTTCCTCCTTTCTGACTCACTAGTCTCACTCTTCCCTCTCTATTTTTTACGAACTTGCGTGTCCATTTTATATATAAATATCAATATTAGGTATTTTTTTAATTATAATATCGGAGTGCTGTGAGGTCTGCATTACCTATTTTTCAGTTCAGAAAACTACCCATTAAAACACCAATTTTTTAAATTTGTGTTTAACGTCGCTTTCAACTACAAGCTGGTCATATCACGACGAAGGCATTACCCTATTCGCAGGAAACTCACAAACCTGGTACCCACATGAATCTCACACAAGCCGGGGTTGGGACAGAATGCCAGCATAACGAAGTCTTCACCTCGCTGGACATTGCTTAACTTCGGTGATCCTACGAGAACCGGTGCATTCGACGCTGGCAAAACACCAAAAGTTTGATAAGTTTCTAATGGATGAATTTAGATTATTAAATTTAGAATACAGTTTTTTGTCGGCTAGTGGGATCAAACCCGGGACTTTCCGTATGGCTAGTGATTGCTTAACCACTGAGCTAATCGCGCATTATTTATTTGAAAAGATTATTTTCTTCATCCATTATTATCAACGACAACTGGGGTAAGAGTTGAAAAAACCCTAGCAATGGATCAGATGGAAATTTCCATCTAGTTCACCGGGTGTGTATTAAAACTCGTCCGTTATCACTGATTCAAAATGTAAACAACTCGAAATCAGCTGTTCGGTAAGGCGGATGCACACGAATTTACTCATAGGGTGCTCAAGAAGTAATGCAACATTCGAACACAATATCACGAAAAGATGTTATTTTTTATAAGTTTGACGCCTGTTTCAAGTAAATACCTGTTATGGTCATAGCATAACAGGTATCTACCCTCCATTCGCTAGTATAGGTACTATATCAGCTCGTCACTTAACCTCACCCAGCCTGAATAGGGGCCGGAATATCAGCAGCACATGAATCGCCAGGTATCTATTTTTTTTAAAAAAGACGGGCGTCCATCCATTTAACACCTATTCCCGAAGTTGCTTAGCATCAAGATGATCTAAATACCGTTTAAACTATGTACTATTTTGTTCTAATTCATCGCGTGAAGTACGTACAGTGGTACATTTATTTGTGCAAAACAAATTAAAATAGCTTTTTGTTTTAAATCTCTTACAGAGTTGAAACTTCAGTATTGGATAGGCTCAGTGGCCATCAAATGGGTTACTAGGCAAGAAGACCGGGTTCGACTCCCGGTTTTCATAGATATTTATTATTATATAATTGCGAAGAGTAACGAAGTGAGTCTACCTCAAGTGCCATTGGTCCCTATCTGTGTATTCACTAAACAAGTACCTATACATGTTTGGAACTAGATAAGGTGGTGATTTCTATCCAATCGATCTGAAACTTTCAGGGTATGATCCATACAAATTTGGAAAAATATACCTTTAAAAAAAAGATGAGTGTTTCACAGCCGTTTTTATTTCGTAGTCATGAAACAGGAGCTACTGTAGACGCTTGTGGTCTGTGTTGTAGCCTGCCCATCCCGTAGTATGCCTCCCCTCTGATGGGCGAGAAGTGACACAATACTTCCCAATTAGATGCTCGGTCAACAGTGTCAACACGAGGGCCCCGGAAGGTATTTCTTACAAACAAGTGTAACCAAATTAAGATTACAAATTTTTGTCGGCACGGGGGATCGAACCCAGGACCTACCGCATGGCAAGCGATTGCTTAACCACTGAGCTAATCGCGTGCTCTCTACTTATTCTCTATTTACCTTTTTGGATCGGTAAAGCACCATAGATACAAAAGGGTAGGGAATTAAGAAAATAAAAAATCCTGATTATGAAATAATAGAAAAGGATCTTTTATTTATTAAAAATTGCACATGAAACAAATATAACGAATAAAATAAAATATCTAATACTGAGGACCACATTCAATAGTGGATAGTATTGTCATAGATTTAGAAACAAGATAACAAACAATGGCCAAGAACTGAAGCACCCTTTTTATTTTTTATAACATTCATACCCATTAAATATTAAACGAAGGATGTGTATGAATGTTAAAATAAAATATAATAAAGAAAAAAACCCTCTGCTTAGAAAATGCCAATAACTATTTGAAGATGGCAAACACAAATGGTCTCAGCTCAGAACGTTTAAATTCACAGAGCGCATCGGGAGTTCATTATCTAGGTTTTAAAATCTATGAGTATTGTCAATCTATGGAATTATGGATCAATTTGAAAAAATAATTGAAATAGGGACGAGAAGGAGATAATGAAATTTTATTGAATTATTGATAGATTTGAAAGTTACTACAAATATTATTAAAATTGTAAATAATGCATTAAAAAATAAATATATATTTTTTGATTTCATGATTATTAAGTTTTTATCTAAGCTGTCATACTTGTGGTATCACAATTACTCAAACTCACGTTGGTATTTTTTTTTAGTGAAATAGGGACTCGAACCACCGACCTCCAGGTTACGAAACGTCCGCCGTGTCTACAGAGCTACTGCGTTCAGAAATTCTATAAATATTGTTTTTTTTAATTTACACTACTCTTTTCTCTTTGAAGAATAGATTCCCAACGCTGTAGCGCCGTCTAGTAAGTAATGTAATATGACCTAAGCCATTGAAAGGGACGTTAAAACCCAAAACAAAACATAATAAAACAACTGGTAAACAAGATAAATTACTAACACTACTATTTTAAAAATAACTATATTTATTTTTCTTGACGTTTTTACAAGAGCCAGCTCTGTAAACTCGTTTATTATCAAAAACAAATTTTACCAAAATGAATAATAAAAAGGATCTACTTAGTTATAACGAATATAATAAAAATGTAAAATGGAATGTAGGTATACTTAAAAAATACTTGAAAAAAAGTGAAGAACGAATCTATGTCATGGACTTGAATTTTCTATCCAAAAGGCATTGTAATAATTAAAATCATTATTGGGACGCCATTCAAGTTGTATAAATTTGCACTTAGTACACTGACTTTCGAAACTTTCAAGTATCATTAAAACTTTTTGAAAACTGTACCAGTTAAGTAAAATATGTAGTTAAAAAGTAATAATTTACGTCTATGAACATATTACAAACTATTCGTAAAAAAACTAAATTTAATATTATAAAAATTAAGTACATAAAAATCTATCACATAAAACATGCTTAAATAACCTCACATGAGATCCATATTAGAACTATGGCTTGATTTTGATTATCTTTTAACCCTACGTGTTCATTTTTAGAATTATGCACCCAATGAAAAAAATATTGTCAATTTAAAAAAAAAAAATCTTTGAGTAGCTATTACCATCAACATTCTTATCGTGTTATTTTTTTAAATTGCATATCAGTGTATAAAGTATGGATTTTATTGATGATGGAGGAATCAAATGTATCACTGATTTCACTCTAAAGTTGCTCAGATAGCAAACTCAATTCCTGTTTCCTGAATGAATGTGTTACCGGTAGACGAGCAGTCTGGCATAATCAGGGAGTAGACCAGCATTGGCTTGGTTCTGGGGGCCCTTGTCAATTATTAGCCTCCTTGTAAAGACAGTGGTAGAACGGCTGAGTCATTCCTCCACTGTCTGACTACTATCATTCACGATGACGCCAAAAGCTAAAATATTCCTACTCCGCTGGGATTTGAACCCAGGTCACCGTGCGTGCAAGCCTAGTGTGCTACCCAGTTGCCCACGGTGACTACTTTGAGAAATCTAGTTGTTTTCTTATTACAACGTAAATGTCATAATTGTCATATCATAACTATGTTCAGTAAAAATTTAACTGAGATTTTGAATCGCATCATTTTTTAATGGAATGTATATACAATGTCAATTGGATTTAGACAAAACTGACACAAAATAATTTTATACAGGTTTTACCGAATTAGTGACTTAATATTCTACGTAATTACCCGGTTATTATTTGATGATTAATGTCTGTGGTAAACACCTTTTGACCCGTAGGTTTTTGGATCGATCTGTGTTTTCATTTCACAGTCCTAAAAATCTAAAAAAAAAATACCTCTCTCTACTCAACAACCTTCATTTGTACTATAAAATCTTCACTCAGGAACTTTCCTCTACACATTGAAACCTTTCTGTAAGCCCACCACAACATGAACAAAATGTTTATGTACTAATAAACATTGTTTTGTACTCATAAAGCCTTCCTCTGTACTCAGAACACCTGGTTCTGTACTCAGAACACCTGGCTCTGTACTCCTAAAACCTCCCTCTGTACTCAGAACACATAGTTCTGTACTCAAAAACCTCCCTCTGTACTCAGAACACCTCCCTCTGTACTCCTAAAACCTCCCTCTGTACTCAGAACACCTGGTTCTGTACTCCTAAAACCTCCCTCTGTACTCATAAAACCTCCCTCTGTACTCATAAAACCTCCCTCTGTACTCATAAAACCTCCCTCTGTACTCATAAAACCTCCCTCTGTACTCAGAACACCTGGTTCTGTACTCAGAACACCTGGCTCTGTACTCCTACAACCTCCCTCTGTACTCAGAACACCTCCCTCTGTACTCCTAAAACCTCCCTCTGTACTCAGAACACCTGGTTCTGTACTCATAAAACCTCCCTCTGTACTCATAAAACCTCCCTCTGTACTCAGAACACCTGGCTCTGTACTCATAAAACCTCCCTCTGTACTCATAAAACCTCCCTCTGTACTCAGAACACACTCCCTCTGTACTCATAAAACCTCCCTCTGTACTCATAAAACCTCCCTCTGTACTCAGAACACCTGGCTCTGTACTCATAAAACCTCCCTCTGTACTCATAAAACCTCCCTCTGTACTCAGAACACCTGGCTCTGTACTCATAAAACCTCCCTCTGTACTCAGAACACCTGGCTCTGTACTCATAAAACCTCCCTCTGTACTCATAAAACCTCCCTCTGTACTCAGAACACCTGGCTCTGTACTCATAAAACCTCCCTCTGTACTCATAAAACCTCCCTCTGTACTCAGAACACCTGGCTCTGTACTCATAAAACCTCCCTCTGTACTCCTAAAACCTCCCTCTGTACTCATAAAACCTCCCTCTGTACTCAGAACACCTGGCTCTGTACTCATAAAACCTTCCTCTGTACTCAGAACACCTGGCTCTGTACTCCTAAAACCTCCCTCTGTACTCAGAAACCTGGCTCTGTACTCATAAAACCTCCCTCTGTACTCATAAAACCTCCCTCTGTACTCAGAACACCTGGCTCTGTACTCATAAAACCTCCCTCTGTACTCCTAAAACCTCCCTCTGTACTCATAAAACCTCCCTCTGTACTCAGAACACCTGGTTCTGTACTCATAAAACCTTCCTCTGTACTCAGAACACCTGGCTCTGTACTCATAAACCTCCTCCACTGTTCGTACTCCTAAAACCTCCCTCTGTACTCAGAACACCTGGTTCTGTACTCAAAAACCTTCCTCTGTACTCAGAAACACTGGCTCTGTACTCATAAAACCTCCCTCTGTACTCACTTAACAACCTCCCTCTGTACTCAGAACACACTGGTCTGTACTCATAAAACCTCCCTCTGTACTCCTAAAACCTCCCTCTGTACTCATAAAACCTCCCTCTGTACTCAGAACACCTGGTTCTGTACTCATAAAACCTCCTCTGTACTCAGAACACCTGGCTCTGTACTCTAAAACCTCCCTCTGTACTCAAAACCTCCCTCTGTACTCATAAAACCTCCCTCTGTACTCAGAACACCTGGTTCTGTACTCATAAAACTCCCTCTGTACTCAGAACACCTGCTCTGTACTCATAAAACCTCCCTTTGTACTCAGAACACCTGGCTCTGTACTCTAAAACTCCCTCTGTACTCAGAACACCTGTTGACTCAAAAACCTCCCTCTGTACTCAGAAACCTGGCTCTGTACTCATAAACCTCCTCTGTACTCAGAACACCCTGGCTCTGTACCATAAAACCTCCCTCTGTACTCAGAACACCTGGCTCTGTACTCAAAACCTCCCTCTGTACTCAGAACACCTGGTTCGTACTCATAAAACCTCCCTCTGTACTCAGAACACCTGGCTCTGTACTCATAAAACTCCCTCTGTACTCTAAAACCTCCCTCGTACTCAAAACCTGTTCTACTCATGAAAACCTCCCTCTGTACCATAAAACCTCCCTCTGTACTCAAACACCTCTCTGTACTCATAAAACCTCCCTCTGTACTCATAAAACCTCCCTCTGTACTCAGAACACCTGGCTCTGTACTCCTAAAACCTCCCTCTGTACTCAGACACTGGCTTACCTAAACCTCCCTCTGTACTCGAACACCTGGTTTCTGTACTCATAAAACCTCCCTCTGTACTCAGAACACCTGGCTCTGTACTCAAAACCTCCTCTGTACTCTAAAACCTCCCTCTGTACTCAGAACACACTCTGTACTCATAAAACCTCCCTCTGTACTCAAACACCTGGCTCTGTACTCTAAAACCTCCTCTGTACTCAGAACACCTGCTCTGTACTCTAAAACCTCCCTGTACTCATAAAACCTCCCTCTGTACTCAGAACACCTGGCCTCTGTACTCAAAAACCTCCCTCTGTACTCATTAAAACCTCCCTCTGTACTCAGAACAACCTCCTCTGTACTCTAAAACCTCCCTCTGTACTCATAAAACCTCCCTCTGTACTCAGAACACCTGGCTCTGTACTCATAAAACCTCCCTCTGTACTCAGAACACCTGGCTCTGTACTCATAAAAACCTCCCTCTGTACTCAGAACAACCTGGCTCTGTACTCATAAAACCTCCCTCTGTACTCATAAACCTCCCTCTGTACTCAGAACTACCTTGTACTCTAAAACCTCCCTCTGTACTCAGAACACCTCCCTCTGTACTCATAAAACCTCCCTCTGTACTCAGAACACCTGGCTCTGTACTCAAAAACCTCCCTCTGTACTCATAACACCTCCCTCTGTACTCAGAACACCTGGTTCTGTACTCCTAAAACCTCCCTCTGTACTCAGAACACCTGGCTCTGTACTCCTAAAACCTCCCTCTGTACTCAAAACCTCCCTCTGTACTCATAAAACCTCCCTCTGTACTCAGAACACCTGGCTCTGTACTCATAAAACCTCCCTCTGTACTCAGAACACCTGGCTCTGTACTCCTAAAACCTCCCTCTGTACTCAGAACACCTGGTTCTGTACTCCTAAAACCTCCCTCTGTACTCCTAAAACTCCCTCTGTACTCCTAAAACCTCCCTCTGTACTCTAAAACCCCCCTCTGTACTCCTAAAACCTCCCTCTGTACTCAGAACACCTGGCTCTGTACTCCTAAAACCTCCCTCTGTACTCATAAAACCTCCCTCTGTACTCATAAAACCTCCCTCTGTACTCAGAACACCTGGCTCTGTACTCATAAAACCTCCCTCTGTACTCAGAACACCTGGCTCTGTACTCATAAAACCTCCCTCTGTACTCAGAACACCTCCCTCTGTACTCCTAAAACCTCCCTCTGTACTCATAAAACCTCCCTCTGTACTCAGAACACCTGGCTCTGTACTCATAAAACCTCCCTCTGTACTCAGAACACCTGGCTCTGTACTCCTAAAACCTCCCTCTGTACTCAGAACACCTGGTTCTGTACTCCTAAAACCTCCCTCTGTACTCCTAAAACCTCCCTCTGTACTCCTAAAACCTCCCTCTGTACTCCTAAAACCTCCCTCTGTACTCCTAAAACCTCCCTCTGTACTCCTAAAACCTCCCTCTGTACTCAGAACACCTGGCTCGTGAGTACAGAAAGCGAAGATCATCTGCTGTTCTCCTCGTCTGCGGCGCGCCGCCCACTTCTTCGGGACTGTCCGGCGCGGTTCGGGACTCTCCGTACTTGGTTCGCAGCTCCCGAATGAAGGCTCGCTTGAGCTCGGCTAGACACGCGCGGTGCTGAGCGGAGGCGCGGTACTTGGCTATGTCGAAGGAGGGGGCGTGCGGGAGGTGCAGGATGAACGCGGAGGGAAGAACCAGGAACTGGTAGCCGCGGGCGTGGAGCTCCATGATGTGAGACACCTGAGGGAACGGTCCATAGTCATTAGAAAGTTATTATTATTATTATACAACACTTTATTAGATATAAATGGACATTATGTACATACAAATAATTATTTTGGCAAATGAGTTAAATCTGTGATATTTTTGTAATTTTAATTTTTCTTTGTTTGTTAAATTTTAATTTAATGTGTAATCTTTTTGATATGTAATCTTGTTTAATCGTACATTGGGCTCGCCCCGTAATAAATATAAATTAAATAATAATAAATAACTCATAGGTAATAGAAAGTAAAAGTGTGAAACCTTTTTTTTTTAATTAAATTAAATTAAAAAAAAATAATAAATACCTTATAGGTAATAGAAAGTAAAAGTGTGAAAGGGTTGGGTGGAAGAGATTGCCTAAGGCAATAACCCCGCCCTTTAGTTAGGACATATATTATGTATATATTTATTTATTTTTTCTTTATTTTTTTCTTCTATTATATTGTATTTTCATTTCTTTTTTTTTTTTTTTTTTTTTAGATATTACTATATTTCAAAGGTAAAATATTTCTTCCAACTCATTACCGAGAGGAAGCGTGCCTCTGATGCTCGAGCTATTGCCCTTTTCATTTGTAATTATTTGTATTGTATACATTATAATTAAGTCCTATTACCTAATAAAGTGTAAATAAATAAAGCCTCGCCTCACCTTATTCCACCCGAAGCCTAGGAAGCGCGCGTCATAGCGAGGCACATCCCGCCTCGTCACAATGTAGGGCTCGAAGTCAGGGGCCCAGGAGATGGTGTAGGGAGCCGTGGCGGTCCTCCAGGCAGAGTAGTTAGTGGCGGCGTGGCCTGGCGGAATAATAATAAGAGCTAGTTAAGTCAGGGGCCCAGGAGATGGTGTAGGGAGCCGTGGCGGCGTGTCCTGGCGGAATAATAATAAGAGCTAGTTAAGTCAGGGGCCCAGGAGATGGTGTAGGGAGCCGTGGCGGCGTGTCCTGGCGGAATAATAATAAGAGCTAGTTAAGTCAGGGGCCCAGGAGATGGTGTAGGGAGCCGTGGCGGTACGCCAGGCAGAGTAGTTAGTGGCGGCGTGGCCTGGCGGAATAATAATAAGAGCTAGTTAAGTCAGGGGCCCAGGAGATGGTGTAGGGAGCCGTGGCGGCGTGTCCTGGCGGAATAATAATAAGAGCTAGTTAAGTCAGGGGCCCAGGAGATGGTGTAGGGAGCCGTGGCGGCGTGTCCTGGCGGAATAATAATAAGAGCTAGTTAAGTCAGGGGCCCAGGAGATGGTGTAGGGAGCCGTGGCGGTACGCCAGGCAGAGTAGTTAGTGGCGGCGTGGCCTGGCGGAATAATAATAAGAGCTAGTTAAGTCAGGGGCCCAGGAGATGGTGTAGGGAGCCGTGGCGGCGTGTCCTGGCGGAATAATAATAAGAGCTAGTTAAGTCAGGGGCCCAGGAGATGGTGTAGGGAGCCGTGGCGGCGTGTCCTGGCGGAATAATAATAAGAGCTAGTTAAGTCAGGGGCCCAGGAGATGGTGTAGGGAGCCGTGGCGGCGTGTCCTGGCGGAATAATAATAAGAGCTAGTTAAGTCAGGGGCCCAGGAGATGGTGTAGGGAGCCGTGGCGGCGTGTCCTGGCGGAATAATAATAAGAGCTAGTTAAGTCAGGGGCCCAGGAGATGGTGTAGGGAGCCGTGGCGGCGTGTCCTGGCGGAATAATAATAAGAGCTAGTTAAGTCAGGGGCCCAGGAGATGGTGTAGGGAGCCGTGGCGGCGTGTCCTGGCGGAATAATAATAAGAGCTAGTTAAGTCAGGGGCCCAGGAGATGGTGTAGGGAGCCGTGGCGGCGTGTTCCTGGCGGAATAATAATAAGAGCTAGTTAAGTCAGGGGCCCAGGAGATGGTGTAGGGAGCCGTGGCGGCGTGTCCTGGCGGAATAATAATAAGAGCTAGTTAAGTCAGGGGCCCAGGAGATGGTGTAGGGAGCCGTGGCGGTACGCCAGGCAGAGTAGTTAGTGGCGGCGTGGCCTGGCGGAATAATAATAAGAGCTAGTTAAGAACAAAGGAAAGCCAGCGTCGATGGTGCGTTGAATACGCCACTTCGTGTTCTGTCACTGAAGTTTTTTTTTATATATAAGGTAAGTGTGCCCCGGAACCGCTTTCGCATTACTTCAGGGTAGTTTACCTTTACATCCATGCCATTCCAGAAACGGAAAATTTTGATCAGAAATTTCCGCTCCGGCCGGGATTCGAACCCGCAACCTTCGTGTCAGTAACCAATGCTCTTATCCACTGAGCCACGGAGGTCTGTCACTTAAGTTGTTATTATTATTATTATTATTACTACGTGTCCAGATTGACATACCTTTATTTACAAGTAAATAACATTAACAAACAAATAAGATAACATTGAAAAAATGTGTAAAAGAAGTACAACAAAAAGTAAGAAAAAATGGAATAGGTTGATGAGATGTAGTTATGTATATGCAAGTTTATGGATTAAATTTTGTTTTCCCAGTATTGAGCAACCGCAATGGCTTTACTGTTGGCTGTGACTAGGTCTTCAATAGTACAGCTTTCAGGCAAGTTAAGGCACATCCAGAGGTGATTTTCATCTTGAATCGCAGAATATGCAGCGCTAAGTCACTGAAGTTAAGCGAGGTTACGACTTGGTGACCATTCAAATTCGAACCCCTGATGATGCTGGCTTTTTCCGGCCCAAGTCAGGCTGGGTGAGGTTAAAACGAAATTTTATACACATGTAGGAGACGCCTTACAGATGGTATCAGTTAAAATTCGTCAACTTCGCACCAGGGACATACGAATTGACTGGATAATATAGTAGCAAATTACCTCTTTTGCTTTTCTCTTGCAAATATTTTGTCAGCTGACCCCGACCTGTGTCTGTATAATTGTATATCCATGCGGAAGGTCCCGGGTTTAAAGTCCCGAGCCGAAAAAAAATTGTACTAATAATTTGGTTACAGTTGTTAGTAAGATAAACTTTCCGGTGCGCTCATGTTGAGTGTTGACCCAGCACCTGAATGGAAAGTACCATGTATTGTGTCACTTCTCGCCCATCACAGGGGAGGCGTACTACGGGATAGTCAAGCTACAACCCAGACCACAAAGCGTCTTCAGTAGCTCCTGTTTCATGGCTACGAAATGAGTTTTGATAGTTATAAGTTTTATTTTAATCTTTTATTAATGTTACAATTGTTTGTTTTACTGTATTCGTTTATATTGGGTCACGCCCGTTAGTAAAAAAAAGGAAATAAAAAGGTATGTCACACTCATTTTTAGAAGTAAAAAAAAAAAAAAAAAAAAAATGAATTACCTTGCTGCCATACGTGGTAGCGGAATGTAAACAGAGCTCCCGAGTCCAACATATCCAGTAGCACCTGTTTGTTGGCGGGGAAAGCTGTGCGGTAGCGCTGAGTCTCAAAAGCTGGCACCACGAGGGCTGGGAGAACAAGAGAGAATGTCAGGTGAACTCTATTGAAAAGCTCAATTTAATTTATTTATTTAAACTTTATTTTTTTTACAAAACAATCATGAAAAAAAAAAAAAATAATAACAATAAATTTTAAAAAAACTTAGAAGTATGTACAAAAAGAAATAAAGATCAATATTAATTTTTAATTACAATTATTTTGTAATCCGGGGCGAAGTTAATGCCTTAGGCATTCTCTGCCACTTAATTTAATTTGTTACAATGTGGGTATGAGAGAATCTGTCCCGGTAGCTCAGTGATCAAGGCAGCAATCTCTTAATCCAGAGGACTTTTGGAACGTACTGTACTAGCCACGTTGAGGCCAGGCCTGCGGCGCAAGTGAGTTTACCGAGGCATGGCCGACGGTTCTCGAGTTTTTAGGGGTGGCAAGTTTAAAAAATAGGAGCAAAAAAATATTTTTTTTTTACAAAAACGAACACAATACTTCCGATTTCTAATATTAGAAATTTCTCGGAAGTAAAAACACCCTATGTGTATATATCTCACCTTTTCCATGCATATCCAGGGTCCGTATCGTACTCTTCAGGTAGGCATAGAGACCGAACATTGGCAGGAAATCAATATCCAGCAGGAAGACGTAAGGGGTATTCACTTGTTCTAGAGCTATGTTGCGTAGGGTGTTGATCGGATAGAAGCTACCTTCCTTGTAGACTATGTGGTAGCCTATGTTCCTCCTGGACCTCAGAGCCTCACTGTTACCTGTGAATAGAGGGCACGATTAGCTCAGTGGTTAAGCACTCGCTTGTCGTGCGGAAGGTCCCGGGTTCGATCCCCCGTGCCGATAAAAAATTGTATTCTTAATTTGGTTACAATAAATTGTTCATTGGGAATTATTGTGTCACTTCTCGCCCATCAGAGGGGAGACATACTACGGGATGGGCAGGCTACAACACAAACCACAAGCGTCTACTGTAGCTCTTGTTTCATGGCTACGAAATAAAAACGGCTGTTTTTATTTCGTAAAAAAAAAAAAAAAAAAAAAAAAAAAAAACATTAACAACAACAAATAAAAACACTCATCTAAAAAAAAAATAGATATATTATGTTATAGGGAATATAGGGGGTATTCACTTGTTCTAAAGCTATCTTACGTAGCGTGTTGACCTCAGAGTCTCACTGCTACCTCTGAATAGTTAGGGAGCAATGTTATAGGGGGTGTTTAGTTGTTCTAGAGCTTTGTTATAGGGGCTTTTCACTTGTTCTAAAGCTATGTTACGTAGAAGAATATTTTTTGAATTTACCTATGACTAAAAACAACCTGTCTCTCTCTTTCTTTCTTTCTTTCTCTCTCTCTCTCTCTCTCTCTCTCTCTCTCTCTCTCTCTCACACACACACACACACACACACACACACACACACACACACACACACACACACACACCTGCGTAGCTCAGGAACTGTTGAGCCTCCGCGTCCGACATATACAAGGCGAGACTGATGGGCCCCTCCCAGTGCTTGAACACACACACACACACACACACACACACCACACACACACACACACACACACACACACACACACACACACACACACCTGCGTAGCTCAGGAACTGTTGAGCCTCGGCGTCCGACATGTACAGGGCGAGACTGATGGGCTCCTCCCAGTGCTTGAACACACCCACACCCACACACACACACACACACACACACACACACACACCTGCGTAGCTCAGGAACTGTTGAGCCTCCGCGTCCGACATGTACAGGGCCAGACTGATGGGCCCCTCCCAGTGCTTGAACACACACACACACACACACACACACACCACCCACACACACACACACACACACTCACACACCTGCGTAGCTCAGGAACTGTTGAGCCTCCGCGTCCGACATGTACAGGGCGAGACTTATGGGCCCCTCCCAGTGCTTGAACACACACACACACTCACACACCTGCGTAGCTCAGGAACTGTTGAGCCTCGGCGTCCGACATATACAGGGCCAGACTGATGGGCCCCTCCCAGTGCTTGAACACACACACACACACACACACTCACACACCTGCGTAGCTCAGGAACTGTTGAGCCTCCGCGTCCGACATGTACAGGGCGAGACTTATGGGCCCCTCCCAGTGCTTGAACACACACACACACACACACACACACACACACACACACACGCACACACACACACACACACACACCTGCGTAGCTCAGGAACTGTTGAGCCTCGGCGTCCGACATGTACAGGGCCAGACTGATGGGCCCCTCCCAGTGCTTGAACAACAGCTCCAGCATCTGCAGACGATCGCTAGACAGCTGGGCGACCAGGGTGACGTCACACCCGTCCGGGCTGGCCTCGTAGTGGTACCTCAGGTAGTACAGGTGCGTGCGGTGGCGCGTCACGCGTGCAGTGGTCAGCTCGTAGCACGGCGCGTCTTCACTCAGACCCTGCAGCTCTGCCTGGGAGAGTAGAGAAATAAGCAATTCATTACCGTAAACCGGGGTCACTTGGACCCACTTTTGAACAAAACATGATGATTTCACATGCATTGAATTTTTTTTATTTTTTAGTTGTAATATATTTCATAAAGTCTTGGTTAGAAAAAATTGAAAAAAATTTAATGTAGGGTTACACAAAAGGCTTTTTAAAAAAGCTGGACTCGAAAGTCGATTTGTTGAAAGCGACGTTAAACCCAGAAAAAAAAAAAAAAAAAAAAAAAAAAAAAAAAAAGAAAGTCGATTTATTTCGAAACTTAGAAAATTACAATTATTATAATAGAACTTAAAACTATATGGGTGAGAAACTGACTTGCTCGATGCAGGTAACAGAACTTGTATTTAATTTTATTGACATATTTTTTTTACCTTTATTGTTGTGTTTATATATTGACATTTGTAAATATAGCTCCGTTAACAAACACCCGTTTACCGGGCTTATTATTATTAATTAAAAATTATTTTAGGTTCAAAGTCCTTCCAAGATAAAAAAAAAAAAAAATATTCTTCTAGAAATTTTATCAGCTCAATTATAAGGACAAATAATAATAATAATAATAATAAAAATCTTTATTTGTTTTCATGTACATTTGCATTCCCATTACATCTCCATGAAGTACTGTTGTACTTTTCGGGAGATGTAAGTAATTTTCCATCACATCAGTTCTTTTTTATAATTATTTTATTTTATTTTCATTGTTTCTTCTTATTTTTTATTTCTATTGTTGCCAATTATATTTCATTATTTGTATTAATAAGGTATTGTTTTAATTCTTGCTTCATTTTATTTTCATTTGGAATATTTCTTAAATTTGTTGGAATATTGTTCAACATTTTTGGAATTTGATGTTTGGTTAATCTTTCGCCATAATTGTTGTTAAATGTGGGTGTTATATATATTGTATGTCTTGTATTGTAATTATTTTCTTGTATTTTTCTATACTCTTCTATGTAATAATGTTTTGTGAGTGTAACATATGTATATAAATTTTCAAAATTGAAAATATTGTGTTTCTTACATTTTGCATTTCTTTGATCTTTTGACGTCCATGGGTACATTATTGATTTTATTATCTTCTTTTGTGTTATCTTAATAAGTTTTTTGTTTTTTTCTGTACTGAAACCATATATTTCGATACCATATCTTAGAATAGGTTCGCACAGCGTTTTGTACATTATACATTTTATTCTTAGTGGTAAAATTCTTTTTATAAAATACATTTTATAGGATAATATGTTCATTTTATTTTTGATGTACTGATATTGTGATGTCCATTTCATATTTTCATCAAAATTCAATCCTAAGTATTTAATTGATTTTTTATTTTCAAGTTTTTTGCAGTTACAATTATTCATAATATGTTGATTATTATCTATGCATTTATTTTCATGAATTGTTAAATGCTTGGTTTCATAACATCTAAAACGTCTTATCATAGGATTTTGATATAATATTGCTGTCGTTTTTTCTTTGTTCAAAAAAATATCTTTATGATATAACCATATTATTATTTTATTAAGGTCTTCTTGCACTATTTGATACAGTTCGTTTATATTTTCATGGACGTAATATAATAGTGTATCATCTGCATACTGAAGGATTTTTGATTTTATTCCTATATTATTTATACTATTTATATACAGGGTGGACCAAAAAAACGTTTACACCCGTTAATGGTAGATTACTGACGACATTTCCAGGCCGGATCTGGAATCCGTTTTTTCGGATTCGCCTTCGTAACTGCACAAAGTGATTTTTTGTAACTTTCCAAAAAAGTCCGACTTTGGCTTATTCTTCGGGTCAGTGCTTTGTTTCTGTTTAAGATGAGTTGATTCTGAACATTTCTGCAGAAAGCCAACAAAATTTCGATGTTTCTAGCTACACTACTTTGTTTTTTACGATTTGGTTTGGCATCTTTTTTGACACCTGAATAGAAAAAAAATTCTCATGTAAGTTTTTTACACTTTGAAACACTCAAGATTTTCCCGAGCAAATTTTGGCACAGACATGGGCAAGTTTGATAAAAGTTGGCGGCCACCCCAAGGATGCTAAAAAATAATTTTACGATTTTTTATCACGTGATCTTCTGGGAAAACGAACCAGGTAAGTCTCAAAAAATGATGTTCAAAATCTTAAAAGTGTTGACCGTGTAAGGTCGTCTTGTACTCAAAGAGTAATTAGCTATTTATGTCTGATAATTATTTTCCTTGGAATTAATTAAAGGCCAGTCAAATGAATGATTGTTTGTTTCTCGATGATAGTTTTCAAGCATATTTTTCTGCATTCTATGAAATATAATTTTTAAACTTCTTGAGTTTTTTTAGTTCAAGTTACATAATAATTATTATTCGGATGCTGAAATGGCAGATTTGCATTCGGCAGAATATGGAGCTGCCAACAGGAACATTTGGGATCACGTGAAAAACATAGTTTACGAAATACCAGTGGAAACCCAAGAGTAGCAGAATCTGGTAGCAAGAATCCTGTTGGCATTTGATGACCTGACAGAAAAACCTGAAATCTTCCGCAACATTAGACGGAACATGATTTGCTGTCTCTGGCGTTCGGACCCGGGTGGGATCTTCCGCATGGCAAGTGACTAGCTTACCACTGAGCTAATCGTGCGCTTCTAATCGTTTCTCATTGAACAAACTCAGACAAAATGTTTATTTTTAATACCTTTTTGATTATACCCAAATAGTATAAAACATAATAAAATTTTATTCATTTTACAAAATATTATCTTGTTTTTTTTCAGGATTTCTATTAGAAGTTGGCAGTCGGTAAATATTTGTTATTTAATTAGTATTGTTTATGATAGAATAACCTACCTACATATTTACCTGGCATTATTTTATGAACTCTACTTTCGTTAGGAAAATTCATCAGTTTATTTTCTCTCTTAGGGAAGCATAAGAAAAACCATCCATTATCAAGGCAGTCTCTCAGGGTCTTACATGAATAATAATTATGTGAATTATGATACCAATAGTATCTGATATAACTCAATTTACATATGGTATTACCTCTCCAAAGAAACCATAAGTTGTTGGTGTTACAACAAGTCAGATACAGGTATGAATAAAATATTCCATCAGATTTTTTTTGATAATTAAAAAAATATTGATCGTCGAGAATTGAACATCGGTCATACGACTAATACTCTTAGCACTAGCACATCTAGCTAACACCACTGACAATCTGAAAAGCATGAAAACTATTATTTGAATTTTTCTAAACTGGCTGATGAAGACATGTAAGACCGCGGTATTCAAAAACAGCAATGTAAACAAATTTTGTAAACAATACAAGACGCCCTTACACAGTCTACAGCTAGAAAACTCTTAGGAATTTTGAAGAGTTTTTGGCAAACATCTAATAATTTTTCCCAGAAGATCACGTGATAAAAAATCGTAAAATTATTTTTTAGCATCCTCGGAGCGGCCGCCAACTTTTATCAAACTTGCCCGTGTCTGTGCCAAAATTTGTTCGGACAAATGTCGAGTGTTTTATTTAGTAAAAAAGTTTTTCGTGTGTTTTTTTTCTGTTCAGGTGTGAAAAAATATGACAAACCAAACCGTAAAAAACAAAATAGTGTAGCTTAAAACATCGAAATTTTGTTGGCTTTCTGCAGAAATGTTCAGAATCAACTTATCTTAAACAGAAACAAAGCACTGACCCGAAGAATAAGCCAAAGTCGGACTTTTTTGGAAAGTTACAAAAAATCACTTTGTGCAGTTACGAAGGCGAATCCGAAAAAACGGATTCCAGATCCGGCCTGGAAATGTCGTCAGTAATCTACCATTAACGGGTGTAAACGTTTTTTTGGTCCACCCTGTATAGATTAAATAGTGTTGGCGATATTATGGCACCAGTTATCAAACCACAACTAATATCCATTTGATCACTTTCATGGTTTCCTATTTTCACAGTTTGTTTTCTATCTTGGAAATAATTTATAAAAAATTCATTTGTTTGGTCTGAAATTCCCATTTCTTCTAATGTCTTGATCATTTTTTCATGACTAATGGTTTCATACGCTTTTTTGAGGTCTAATGATAGGGTTAAACATAATTTGTTATCGTTCAGTGCACTATTAATGTCATCTGTGTATATTTGTAATGCATTCGAAGTACTTTTATTTTTTCTAAATCCAAATTGGTTTTCGCTTATGATGTTGTTAATTTCAATATATTCATTCAATTGTTTGTTTATGTGTTTCTCAATTATTTTTTCTATACAAGATAAAACATTAATAGGTCGATAGTTTGAGTATTCATCTTTCTTTCCTTTTTTATACACCGGTGTAACTTTAGACATTTTCATTCCAATAGGTATTTTTCGTTCTTCAATAATTTTGTTGATAAGTTCTTTTATTACATCTTGTAAGTTTAAAATGTTCAATTTAATGTCTTTTGGCCTAATACTGTCACTACCTGGTCCTTTGTTTTCTTTTATTTCACGAACAATATTTAATACATCTAAGTTATTAATATTTTTTATTTCAAATTTATTGTTATTATTTCGTATATTATTCACGTTTAATGATGTGTTTAGAAATTCTTTGTTGTTTTTAATATTCATAATTTCGTTTTTGAAGTTTTTGTTAAAATTATCCGCTATACTCTTCACACTTAATCTGGAATTCTTGAAATTATTTTTTATTGTTGTTTCCACATTGTTCTTTTGTTTATTTGTAATTTTATTGATTAAATTCCATGTTTCTTTCATGTCTCCTTTTACTTCATTAAATTTTATATTGTTTTCTCTTCTTTTGGCTTGTGTTATTTTATTATTCAATCTATTTCTAAATTGTTTATAATTTTTTAGATAATATCTGTTTCCAGGATTATTTTTTACACAATTCCATAAATTATTCTTAATCTTAATGTCATCTCTTATATCTTTGGTTATCCAGGTATTACCTTCGTATTTTTTCTTTATTTTAATTACTTTCTTGGCATCTTTGTACATATTTTCAAATTTATAAACCAAGTCATTATATAAATTTTCAGCAGATTTATCTTGATTTAATAATTGATTCCAATCGTATTCCTCTATTAAGGTTTTTAATTTTTCTTCGTCAATAATGTTAATATTTATTAGCTCGTTTTTTTCATCTATTTTATTTTGTTCAATTTGTAAATAAGTAAAATAATGATCAGCAATCTTTTCTTTAATCACACCAGAGTTAAAATTTCGTTTTGATCGAACATTAATATGATCCAAACATGCTCTAACTAGATTTCCATTTAATATTTCTTCTCGTGTTACTGTTTGAATGGTGTTAACTATTCCAATACTAGATAAAAGATCAATGTATTCTTGTTTATTTATTGTTTCTTCTAATGTATTAATATTAATATCTCCTATTATTATTAACTCTTTATTCTTGACATCTTTATGATTTGTCCATCTTTTCAGCTCTTTTATAAATTCTTTCAAGTTCAATTTAGGTGGTCTATAAATTGCATTTAATATCATATTCTTATTTTCTAGCTCTATTTCAACATTTTCTGAAAATTTAAATTCCATTTTTCTTTCTTCTGATATTTGTATACTATCTTTTATACTATCTTTTATATGTATACTATCTTTTATAGCTTTTTTATGTGAGTCGACTGTGAGACTATATTTTCTCTGTGATATTTTTTTCTAATAATTTTCTGATTGTTTCTTGTGTTTTAAGTTGATGTAATTTGTGTATATTTTTTTGTGTATTGTTGAAAAAAAATCTCTATTTTTCCATATTATTCATTGCTTTTTACCTCTCTTATAATTTGACAAGAATTATTTTTTAAAAAAAAATCCCTCTGTTCGTAATAATACTCGGAACTTTGACATACTTCATATATATGTGTAGTTGAATCTAACTATACGTATTCCAACTATTATCTATACCGCTATCAAGGTCACGGACCCGAGTTCAATTATTGGACTTTGGACTCTCGAATCTTAGATTTTATCATTTTGTATCGATTAGATACCTACGATTAGTGTTCCCGACTCCGTAGTTATATAATCTACAGATACCTCTACTTAATACTGAAAGCTACATTATTGTTATCAGTGTTATAAACTTATAACTATGAACCGTACAGAGGTTAATGCTACCGGAGCGGACCAGGCACTGTTTAATGGACAATCTATTTCTTTGGACAAATATGTTTCTCAACTAGAGAAACGCGTGCTTGATCAGGAGCAACTTATTACACTCCTGAATGACAAAATCTCAAGATTGGAGTCTGCTAATGTTGTGAGATCTTTTTCCAATGTTGTTTCTGACAAAACCTCTTCTACCAGCTCATCGAGTTCTGTGGGCGGTGGAAGTGTTTCCAGGACTAGTGCCGCCAACACCCGTGGCAAACCTAAACCAAAATCTTTGATTGGATCAAAGAAGTCCGATATTGCTGCAGTTCAAACCGAGAGATACTGTCAAGTTTTTGTGACAAGGGTTAATCCTGCTACTTCTTCTAAAGACTTGGTTCTTAACTTGTTGGCTGATGTGGAGTGCTCCTCTGTAAAATGCACAAAAATGAAGACACGTCATGACTCCTACGCCTCTTTCCATGTGGTTGTACCTGAAGCTGAGAAGTCACTAGTCTTGTGTGCGGAGGCCTGGCCTGAGGGTTTCCTTGTCAGACCATTCGATGGTAAACTGCTAAGATCTCACGCAGTTGACTATTATTGTTCAAGTGATGCTGTTGAGTCGGTGACCATAGAAGCTAATCCACCTGTTCCCGCTGCCTCACTTCAGAAGGAGGACTCAAGCTCCGCCACTGTGACCAAGGCTGCTCCAAAGCTTCCTCCCAAGAAGCCGGTGACTGGCGGCTCTCCACTGACAACTGGGAACAGTTCCAAAGTTCCCCCAAAAACCGCTCCAATCTCTCCAAAAAACTTACGCCCAAAGCCCTTAGTAAAGAAAATTTAACCTGTTATTATCACAATGCTAGTGGTATTCGTACTAAAATTAATGACTTGAAACGTGCCATTGAAGTATCTGTTTTTGATATTGTTTTTTTAACTGAAACTTGGTTAAATGATAGTTATTCTAGTAGTGAGGTGAAATTTTCTAATTATGAGGTTTACCGTTGTGACAGAGACCCATCTGTTTTAAATAGGTCTCGAGGCGGAGGGGTGTTAATTGCGGTTAATAGTGAATTCAAGTCACACAGGGTTCATGCTGGTTCTTGTTCCTCCTCCACTTCTTTTGACAATGTCTTTGTTCTCTTACAGATTCGCGATGTAAGCATTCTACTTGGCTGTGTGTACATGACATATGGCTCTGATTTACAGGCTTATGTTGACCACTGTCGCACTGTTGAGGATTTGTGCTCTAGATACCCTGATGCTCAAGTATTTCTGGCTGGGGATTACAATCTGAGGGATGCTCGATGGGATGTGGATCATGTGGATGATGTTACTTTTATGACGGTTGACTGCCATCATCTATCACCAGCCATTCATGTTTGTGAATCGTTCAATAGCTTATCTTTTTATCAGTCAAATTCTGTCCATAATATTCATGGTGTGTATTTGGACCTTCTTTTTTCTAATAGGGATGACATTGTGACCACAACTTGTGCTGATCCAATTCTTTCCAACAGTTTCAATCACACTGCTTTCTCTTTCTTTATTCCAATTCCTCGTAAGTCGAGAGAACTCAATCAGAATAGACTTATTTATGATTTTGCTAAATGTAATGTTGTTGGTTTGAGAGCATTCTTAAATAATGTTGACTGGTCCTTCATTTCTACCGAATGTGATATCAATATTGCAATCGAACGATTTTACTGTTTTATTTTGGAAGGAATTTCACTGTTTACCCCCTTAAAGAGGGTTTATCGTTCTTCTTACCCTGTTTGGTTCTCTCGTGAGTTGAAATCTCTTATCATCGATAAAAAGAAGGCTCATCTTGAGTACAAAAAACATGGACTTGCATCAGATTATATTTGTTTTTCTTCTCTTCGATCTCGCTGTAATTACTTGAGCACAAAATGTTACAAAGAATACATGGAAAAATGTGACAATGATCTTCAATCCGATCCTCGATCATTTTGGAAATTTGTGAATAAGTCACGGAAAATCGATGGTTTTCCAAAGGAGATGTATCTTCAGAATGAGAGAAGCAACAGTGGACACCAGACTGTGAATCTCTTTGCTGAATCTTTTGCGGCAGCCTACACTAGTTCTGACATTCCGGTACCAGAGTATCCTCATCTGGATCACGTTGATTTTAATTCTCCTAATATTTCTTCCACTGATGTTTTTAAAGCCTTTTTGTCTTTGCCAGTGAAGTTTTCTTCAGGTCCGGATAATGTGCCCAGTTTCATTCTCAAGAAATGTGCTTCTTCTTTGGCAAATCCTGTGTCCGAATTATTCAACAAATCCTTATCTTCTGGTGTGTTTCCTCTTAAATGGAAATCAAGCTTTCTGTTTCCTATCTACAAAGCAGGTGATAGATCCAATGTTGCAAACTACCGCGGTGTTTGTGTGCAGTCTGCTTTACCAAAGGTACTTGACCAGTTGGTTTCCACACAACTTTCCTTTGCTTGTAAACACTTTATAGCGGAGCAACAACATGGATTCTTAGCTAAACGATCGACTGTCACCAATCTTTTATCATACCAGCAAGACATTCTGAACTCATTTCAATCCGGGAAGGACGTTCACTCTATCTATACGGACGTTGCCAAGGCTTTCGATCGGGTTGATACCAGATTTCTTGTGGCCAAATTAAGGTCGTATGGCATCGGAAACACATATCTTCGTTGGCTGGAAAATTCTTTGACAGGTCGTTCCCAGATTGTAAAGATTGGTGATGAGGTATCTGGTTCCATAAATGTATCTTCAGGTGTGGGACAGGGCAGTCACTCTGGTCCACTTCTCTTCAGTCTTTTCTTTAATGATCTTCCCAAGGTTATTCGTAATTCTTCTTTCCAGATGTTCGCTGACGATGTTAAGATTTACAGATCGATAACATGCACTGAGGACTGTCTACTACTTCAACAAGATCTTGATTCTTTTCATCATTGGCTAAACTCAAACAACTTGCAGTTGACGTTGAGTAAGTGTGCAGTAATGTTCTTTTCAATGCATCGAGAACACTTCCAATTTCAATATATTTTAAGTGATCACCATCTTCAACGGGTTGAGCAGATCAAAGACCTGGGCATTATCATGGATCACAAACTCTCCTTCTCTGTTCACATTGCAAACCTTGCAATGCGGTGTCATCGTCTTCTTGGATATGTGTTTCGTTCATCTACAGGTTTATCTGCAACTTCTTTCCAAGTCCTGTATCTATCTTTAGTCCGCTCTCTACTTGAATATGGAGCCATTGTATGGTCACCACACTACAACGTACATTCCCTTTTGCTGGACAGAGTTCAAAAGCGGTTTCTTTTTTACTGCAGTCTGCGCTATCCTACTCATGTTGCTGACCTTGCTTCATTGTCAGAACGCCGTCATCAGGCTGATCTATGTTTCTTGAAAAAACTGCTTTCTGGTTTGGTTGACTGCAATCAGCTATTGTCCTCGGTATCCCTCAGTTGTCACAGAAGGTTGAGGAGGAACGATTTATTTTATGTAACGTCATGCCCCACAAACTACACCCTGTTTTCACCCCTGAACAGAATGCTACGGGCAGCCAATTCCAAGGGTGACATGTTTGATTTTACTTGATTGTTTATATCATTTTTGTTTAAAGTTATTTAATTTGACATTTGTATTTATTTATTTTTGACACCATATTGCTGTGACTATTGTGATTTGTTTTAATTTTTATTTTATTGTTATATTTTACATATTTTATTGACATATTGTACATAGGACTTGCTCCGTTAATAAACACCCGTTTACCGGGCAAATTATTATTATTATTATTATTATTATATATACTGTTATACCTCCTCCTTTTTTATTTTTTCTGTGATAGTTGAACATTTTAAAATTCTTAATCTGATACAGATCAGCTTGTTCTTCCTTTAAATGTGTTTCTGTTAAAATAACAATATCTATCTTTGTCAAATTTCTTAAATGTATTTTCAATTGATTCCATTTCACCATGTTTAAACCTCTAATATTTATATGAACTATATTCATTTTTTTGTTTTTCGTGTTGATTTCATTCTTAAACCATTCTTCAGTGTTTTCATAATCTCTTGTTAAATTTCCATATTGAATATTTTCTAAAATACTTGTATCCATTAGTATATGTTCAAGTTAAAATGTAATTTAAAATTGTTTCTTTTTTTTTGGATTATTTAATGTAATCCAGTTCTTCAAATGTGCGTACTTGAATCACATTACTAGTTTCATTTTTTCTTAGAAACACTTTACCACCTTTTGTCCATACAAATTTATAGGCCATTTCTTTTTTCTTTTGTTTTGTCTCATATAATAATCTTTTTCTTTGTTTTGTCAAATGTTCGTTAATATAAATTGTTCTTTGAGGACCTGACATATTCAAGGTTGTTGTTGTAATTTGTTTATCCTTTGCCTTCTGAATCATCTCATCTCTTTTCTTCCTTGACAAGAACTGGACAACAACGGGTTCAGGATTTTTGTTGTTTCTTGTAGGAATCCGATGGACTACATCTATTTCGCCGTCTTTTATTTCAACATTAATATCAATACCTATATCTTTTACTATTTTTTCCAGATTTTCATCCTTTGTGAAGGGAATTCCATTTATTTCTATATTTCTATTTCTACTATATTGTTCTAAATCTTCTACCGATATCTCCATTTTCCTCACTTTTTCTTTCAACATCTCATTTTCGTTTTCCAACGATACTTGCCGTTTTTTTAATTCCTTCATTTCTTCCAACATTTCTTCCATCTTTCCAGATGTGAAACTCAGGCTCTTCTCAAATTCTTGTAACTCTTTCTTGATCTCTTTCTTGAATTCATTCATCACTTTTTTCATCACTTTTTCAATTTTCTCTTCCATGATGTCAACTTCGGAATCTTCCGAATCTGATGATTCTAGAACAGTTGTTTTCCGTGTAACTTTTTTATCATCAACGGTTTGGTTGCCTTTCTTCTTTGGTGCCATTGAACGATAGAAAAACGACAAAATTGAACAAAGAGCTGTGAAAATAGTCAAAAAAGGAGTAATTTTAAATGATTTGAAGACTTCTATTTTAGAATTTTGAATAATATACAGTATGAAATAGTTTGAAAATTAATAAATGATGAAATAGTTTGAAAATTAATAAATGATAAAATAGTTTGAAAATTAATAAATGATGAAATAGTTTGAAAATAATAGAAATGTCCTAACCAAAGGCCGAAGGTTCCTGCCTGCGGCGATCTCTTCCACCAAACCCTTATAAATAGTACCTACAGTTTTAATTCCAATAATTAGAAAAATATATTTGGGAATTACGGGTGATCCCCGTTCCAATCATTTTCTTTACCAAAAAATTGGTGTAGCGGGTCTAGCGATTCAAAGAGGAAATACTTGTTGCATCCTCGGTTCCCTTCTAGAAGGACGGTCCCGAGGAGAAGTTTTTAATATATAAAAAATAAAACATGAATTATTTTGTAAATTAAAAAAAAAAAAAACATATGTCCCCTTCTGCAAAGAAATGAAGGAGTTTGTTGACCATCTTGGCAACAAACTGATTGAAATAGCAGGGCCAAGTATTATTTGTACCAAAGAATTTCGATGGCTGTACAGAGGGGAACGCTGCATGTGTGGAAGGAACCATGCCCCACGTTGATGCATTCAACGAACTATTTATTTTATAAAAACATGTATTGAAAAAAGGGAAAAAATTGGACTTACCTCACTCACTTGCTGCTTGGTGGTCTGGGTGAGATTGCAGCCGAACAATTCTCGCCTCAGAAGATTGCCATCATACTCGAGAAACGTGAGGAAGAGGTTGCGGAAGAACTGCATGTGTTTGTTCTTGACTCTCAGCTTGCGCGGAGAATTCCAGTGGATTATCTGGAGAAGGAGTGAAATGTTAGTACACCTCCTCGTGGTTCACCCTGGGCAACGCATTGACATGCGGCTAAAATACTGACAATTTGGGCGATCAGACAATCTCTGCCATCAGATTTCCTGATCAAATTCATTACATATGTCTTCTCACTTTGACATGTACGTAACAAAGCCATACGCTAAATAAATAAAAATCTGGAGAAATAATTGTAAATTAATAATGTTTTCATTATAAATAAGCTGATGAGCAACAATCACAACGTCGAATTACAAAGGTACAAATTGTTTTGTACTTATATTTTGTAATTGTAATCTTGCCAGTCTCCGTGGCATAACGGTTGTGACTATTGCCCGTAGTCCAGAGATCCTGAGTTCGAATCCCGGTCGGAGCAGACTTTTCACACAAATTTGTCTGCTCCCGGTCGGAGCAGACAAATTCCGTTCCCTACTTACATGTGAGGCTGACATTTCCGGCTCTATCCAGGCTGGGTGAGGTTAATTCGGATAGCTGGTACGATTCCCCGCGAATGGAGGGTAAAACCCCCGTCCTAATCCAGGACGTTAAATCAAATAGAATCGTTGGCGTTAGAAAGGGCATCCAGCCGTAAAAAAATGTGCCAAAACCAACCAACCTTAACCATGAGGTTGAACAACGTCGACCCTGCTTGAACGGGATAAGACAGAGTAAAAGAAAGATTTTGTATTTGTAATCTTGTTATATGTTTACAATGTTTACATACATGTGTTTAACAAGTAATTATATATTTATATAAACAAATTGTCAATAGAAAAGTTTATGTATGAATATTATAAATAATTAAATAAAAAGTTTTTTTTCATCATATTTGTGTCACAATCGTGATGATACAAAAGAAAGTAATAAAATTCAGAAAGCAAAAGTTATTTGTGTTAATCAAGTAAGTATATAAATAAATTACAAAACTGGTCATTAGCTTGATTGATAAGGCGGCGTTCGAGATGGGAATGATCCCTATTTTTGTATGTTATCTATAAGGTGGCTCTCACCTTCAGGTCAGTGACCTCCGCATAGCACAGCTCATCACTCCGGGTGTTATCACTCAGCTGTACATTCCACTGGCAGGGTAGAGTGTACACCAGATAGGGATGATCGAACAGGATCGCGTTGAAAATGTCCTGATCGGCCAGGCTCGTCCAGAAGCGGCTGAGCAGAACTTTCTCTGCTATGAGCCGCCAGAACCCCGCCCACGCGATGTCCCTGAGCTTGCCCAGGTGAAGCAGAATAACACCCGTGTTGAATCTGAGAAAAAAATCAAAGTATAATAAAATTTCCTCAAATTCAATAATTTTTTCACAATATTAACTACTAGCGCCCGCTTTGCGAGCCGAGGCATGGCCGTGAAAGCAAAAACTCCTTTTTCGCCAATGGCAGGTGTGGGAATTTCGAAAAATCCCGTCTTATTGCGCATCTAGACTATAAGACTAAGCTACCTACCAAATTTCAGCTTCCTAGGACTTACGGTTTGGGCTGTAGAGCGATGATCAGTCAGTGACTTTGACATTTATATATTAAGATGACGTTCATTCTAGTCACTTTGTGACTTATTCACAGCTTACACAGTTTCCGTGTGGTTCTTCCACAGCTTCCCCGGGTACCAGTCGCTCTATGACTCACTCACTGAACTGACTCACTCACTGACAAACTGAGTCACTCACTGAATCAACTCACTGACAAACTGACTCACTCACTGGAACGACTCACCCTCTCCCCAGCGCAGGCCACGGCGTGTGGTTCTTCCACAGCTTGCCCAGGTAACAGTCGCTGTATGACTCATTCACGGTACCAACTCACTGACTAACAGACTCACTCACTGAACCAACTCACTCACTGAACCAACTCACCCTCTCCCCAGCGCAGGCCACGGCGTGTGGTTCTTCCACAGCTTGCCCAGGTACCAGTCGCTGTATGACTCATTCACGGTACCAACTCACTGACTAACAGACTCACTCACTGAACCAACTCACTCACTGAACCAACTCACTGACAAACTAACTCACTCACTGAACCAACTCACCCTCTCCCCAGCGCAGGCCACGGCGTATGGTTCTTCCACAGCTTGCCCAGGTACCAGTCGCTCTATGACTCACTCACTGAACTGACTCACTGAACCGACTCACCCTCTCCCCAGCACAGGCCACGGCGTGTGGTTCTTCCACAGCTTGCCCAGGTAACAGTCGCTCTATGACTCACTCACTGAACTGACTCACTGAACCAACTCACCCTCTCCCCAGCGCAGGCCAGGGTGTGTGGTTCTTCCACAGCTTCCCCAGGTACCAGTCGCTCTATGGCTCACTCACTGAACTGACTCACTGAACCAACTCACTGACAAACTAACTCACTCACTGATCCAACTCACCCTCTCCCCAGCGCAGGCCACGGCGTGTGGTTCTTCCACAGCTTGCCCAGGTAACAGTCGCTCTATGGCTCACTCACTGAACTGACTCACCCTCTCCCCAGCGCAGGCCACGGCGTGTGGTTCTTCCACAGCTTGCCCAGGTACCAGTCGCTCTATGACTCACTCACTGAACTGACTCACCCTCTCCCCAGGGCAGGCCACGGCGTGTGGTTCTTCCACAGCTTGCCCAGGTAACAGTCGCTCTATGACTCACTCACTGAACTGACTCACCCTCTCCCCAGCGCAGGCCACGGCGTGTGGTTCTTCCACAGCTTGCCCAGGTAACAGTCGCTCTATGACTCACTCACTGAACTGACTCACCCTCTCCCCAGCGCAGGCCAGGGCGTGTGGTTCTTCCACAGCTTGCCCAGGTAACAGTCGCTCTATGACTCACTCACTGAACCAACTCACTGACAAACTGACTCACTCACGGTACCAACTCACTGACAAACTGAGTCACTCACTGAACCAGCTCACTGACAAACTGAGTCACTCACTGGAACGACTCACCCTCTCCCCAGCGCAGGCCACGGCGTGTGGTTCTTCCACAGCTTGCCCAGGTACCAGTCGCTCTATGACTCACTCACTGAACCAACTCACTGAACTGACTCACCCTCTCCCCAGCGCAGGCCACGGCGTGTGGTTCTTCCACAGCTTCCCCAGGTACCAGTCGCTCTATGACTCACTCACTGAACTGACTCACTGAACCAACTCACCCTCTCCCCAGCGCAGGCCACGGCGTGTGGTTCTTCCACAGCTTGCCCAGGTACCAGTCGCTCTATGACTCATTCACGGTACCAACTCACTGACAAACTGAGTCACTCACTGAACCAACTCACTGACAAACTGAGTCACTCACTGAACCAACTCACTGACAAACTGAGTCACTCACTGAACCAACTCACTGACAAACTGACTCACTCACTGAACCAACTCACTGACAAACTGACTCACTCACTGGAACGACTCACCCTCTCCCCAGCGCAGGCCACGGCGTGTGGTTCTTCCACAGCTTGCCCAGGTACCAGTCGCTCTATGACTCATTCACGGTACCAACTCACTGACAAACTGAGTCACTCACTGAACCAACTCACTCACTGAACCAACTCACTGACAAACTAACTCACTCACTGAACCAACTCACCCTCTCCCCAGCGCAGGCCAGGGTGTGTGGTTCTTCCACAGCTTCCCCAGGTACCAGTCGCTCTGGTTTTCCACCAGTCCAATGGCCTGGCGATGGGTCAGCTGCTTCCTCAGCTGCCACAGGGCGGCTATGTCAGTGGCGAAGATCACATCCGTGTCCAGCACAATGGTCTGGGTCAGGGTCTCGGGTAGGATCTTGGGTAGGGTCAGCTTGAGGAGCCCGTAGACCCCGGAGTAGTGCTTGTTGGGGATCCACGACACATCCTCCACCACTGAGTCGGCGGGGTAGAAGCTCACCTCCACTGGAATGAGAGCACAATATTTTTTTTTTTTTTTTTTAATATATTACTTTTATTGTATATTTTAAGTCTCCAATACAAACCTCATATTTTAATACTTTTAAAATGAGACTATTTTAAAGATTGATTAAATATGGAAGTATTTTGTACCCCATTCAGATGAAATCTGGTGGCGGGATTCCAAGTAAAGTTATAATTTTAACACTCTTTAGTGGAAGGCAACTACCAGGCGAGGTTAATGCTCAATGCATTTTCTACCACCTAACCCTCAGAGTCTTATTATTATGTGCTCATAAACTCAGATTAATGAGGAAAAATTCATGCACTGGGTGGTATTCGAACCAACGGATCCCTACACTACCTGGATTACCAGACCAGCGCGTTAACCACTTGATTACCAGTGCACTGGTAGTTAAAGTTAGTGCACTGGTAGTCAAGTGGCAAAGGCGCTAGTCTGGTAATCCAGGTAGCGTAGGGATCCGTTGGTTCGAATCCCAGCCAGTGCATGAATTTTTTCTCATGAATTTGAGTTTGTGACCACATAAAAATAAGACTCTGAGGGTTAGGCGGTAGAAAATGGATTGAGCATTAAACTCACCTGATGGTTACCTTTCACTAAACAGTGTTATTATTATTAAATTTATCATCATCATAGGATGGTGTCATTGTGAACGATGGTAGCCAGACAGTGGAGGAATGACTCAGCACTTCTACCACTGTCTTTACAAGGAGGCTAATAATTGACTAGGGCCCCCAGAACCAAGCCAATGCTGGTCTACTCCCTGTTTATAGTACCCCAGTCAGACTGTTGGTCCAATCCCTGTTTATAGTTATTAAAGTTATAGAGGAAAATAAAATTCTTTTTGGAAATTAAGACCATTTTTTTAGCATGGAAAATTATAGTCAGTAATAAACAAAGTAGCTGGCGTCGATGCAATGGCACGTTGAATACACCAATACTCGTAATGTTGGCTATTTTCGATACCACTCAGACTGGGTGTTGTTAATTTGAGTAGCTAGTTTGTGAGTTTCCAGCGAATGAAGGGTAAAACCCCCTTCGTGTTACGACTATGTAGTTGAAAACAATGTTGAGAGAGAAAAAAACACAAGTCCGCATATTGAACGAAGCCAGCCCAGCGTCTTGCCTCAAGTGATATGGTACTGTAGCATAGATAAAGTAATGTTCCACTTGAAATGTTATTCAGAACATTAATGAGTTAGAAACTGCATGAATGAGGATGCCAATATTTATATAAAGTGGGTCATATGGACTCGAGAATACAACAGTTTTGCTACAGAAACATTAGGCAAAAATATAAAGTTTAATATTTAAAAAATATTTAATCTATTAAGTGTTTAAGCTATTAAAAGCTAGTCATAAGTGTTTTTTTTTTCATTCTAGTCATAAGTGTTTTTTTTTTTTCATTCTAGTCATAAGTGTTTAATATTAATGTCTAACTTTTTGTATTTTATTGTAAAAATGGGCTTAACTCGTAAACTTGTTAAAAAAGAAAAAGAAAAAGAAAAAAAAAAGTGTGTATTAAAAAAATATTATTCAAATCTATGATATAACACAGTCATTCTCTTTCTATTCACTCTTTCTCATCTCTTCCAGTCTGTCTCATTAGTCCAGGTGTGGTCAAGGTGTCTGACTGGTAATCCTGAGGTCGCGGGTTCGAAACCCAGCCGGGACATGACCAGTTACATTCCGATTTGGGATTTTGACCACATAATAATATGTCTTGGGCTTATTGCTGGAATAATGGGACTCTATAGTCCTGATCGGGCAGTATAAATAAGGCGATATTATTATTCCAACTATTATTAGTTGGATATATATTAAACCAATTATTATTATTATTATTATTATTTATACTGATACCCCTTTACCTTCTTTCTCCTTCTCCCTCCCTTGAAAAAATACCTCTCTCTCTTCCTACTCTATCTCTCTCTTCCCCCTCTTTTATAAAAAATACTTACTGGAAATGAATCACAAAGGAAAATAAATCAAGCTTAACCTTCTCCTTGTGTTCAAACCGTAAAAACACAACAATCCCCAAAGACATTAAAAAGCAACTCAATGTTCACCGATGTGTAGAAACTTTAAAGGTCATGCACTTCCGGAACAGTTGGTTCCTTGGCAATGTTCCATCTCTTTAATGCACTTGAAACAAAATGAATAAATGAGCACACGAGAAAACAGATGGGGGACATAAACCGTTTAGGCAAAGCAATAAAAAAACTAATTTTACAGATGTAGAAAATTTGTAATAAAAATATTCTTGAAATGAATTTCAAAAGACTCGAGAGAAAATAATAACATGTATTTTGAGAAATAAAAGAAACCACAGAAGAATATTTTTTTCTTCTTATTTTGATTTTATGTTTTGTGACTTGGTAAAAAATAAATAGGTACCATGAAGGCATGGTAAAATATAATAAAATTTGGTTTATGAGTTTACAGCGAAGGGAGGGTGAAACCCCCGTGTTGAATGACCTAGATAATAGGGAGGGAGGGAAGGAGAGAGAAAGATAAATAAAAAAGAAGTTAAAATTATTATTTTTATTTATTTATTATTTTTAATGAATAATTTATGATTTTTCAATGAGTTTGACTAGAAAATAGCCACAAAAATGAAATCTTGATCCACCCATAGAGTTTTAAGTTAGGTACTACATTAGTGTTGATCATGATGTCACTATTACTAAAACCTGGCAAATGTTTTTTTTTTTTTTTTTTTTTTTTTAACAAGAACTGACGGGATGTATTCCCATTTATTACAATATTAAAATACAAACATCATTACAACATTAAAATACAAACAAAAATCATATGCACAATTCATTTTGACAACAAAAAAATATATCAACTTTTTCAGCTATATTGTTCCCTAGTTTTTGCATTCGCTGGAGTGGGGAGAATTCGCCTATGTTTGTTCTATTCTTACGAAGTTTGAAAGTATTTTTATTCCTGGAGTTAAATTGTTTTACATGAAAATCGAGTTGATCAAGTAAGTCTGGAGTATCTATTTTATTATGAATGATCTTGTGTAGGAATGTTAGGTCTAGCATATTTCTTCGATGTTCAAGTGATTTTATATCTTGGGATTTCATGATTTCATTATAATCATGATTAGATTTTTGTATTTTCAATTTGTATGCGAGTATTCTTAAAAAAGCTCTTTGAACAGATTCAATAGAAGAAATATGAACATTATATTGAGGAGACCAGACACTTGAGCAATATTCTAGGTGGGACCGAACATAGGCAAAGTATAAAGTTTTTAGTGTACTTGGCTTGGTGAAGTCTTGTGTTTGTCGATATAGAAATCCTAGCATTCGAATTGCTTTCTTTTTTATGATTTCATAGTGAGAATTGAATTTTAAATTTTGTTGGAACGTGACTCCTAAATCTTTGATTGTACTGACTCTACACAGTGGAATATTGTTAATAGTGTAATTAAACAGATAGGGATTTTGGATTGTGTAAAATTGCATAATTTTACATTTGTCTATGTTTAGTTCCATTAAATTCTCCTCACACCAGGATTGCAGACTACATAGTACCTGCATACTTGAGTCATACTGCATACAAGTATGTCAAATATGCATACTGCATATTTGACATACTTGAGACTTGAACCACAGACCTCCAGGTAAAATATCCTGAGATTGGTATAGTGTTATAATGATCTCAGAAGAAGCCTGACACTGAGATCAGAGGATAGCTTCATCCTCAATTGGACATCATTTGGAATAATATGTGAATATCAACTGCCAAGGAAATGTGCTAAAATGGGTAAATACTCCAATTTACCACAAAAATAAGGTATTTGTACATCACTACTTGAGGCACACCCTAAGAAAGTGCAGTGGATTCTTCTGGTAGGACAGAATAGACCAACGTCTATACCGTCCTACATAAAGGACAATGCTTTCTCTTCCACCCAACCTAGTCTACTCACCCTGAGGCACACTCCATGAGGCAAACAAAGTCTGCAGAATATTTTGAGCCACTGAGTCTGTGATGAGATGAAAGTGCAGTGGGTTTTTCCGGTAGAACAGAATAGACTTGATGAGTGTGACCAGACTGCGGGTTGAGTTGTAACCAGCGCAAACAATAGATACCTGGATAACTTCACAGCGGGGGATAACATCCTGGGGAAGAGAAGAAATGGGATTTGGTACAGATTTGACTAATTAGTTCTAAAGATAGCAACAACAACAAAAAAAAAGACAAAATAAATTAACGTGATCTAGAGGTGAGAACTGACAATGTATGAATTACATGCACATGGGAATTCAATGAATAGGTACATGAAGGAACCAAATGAATTAAAATTATATGAATGAATTAATATTAATTTTCATATTTTTTTTTTTTTTGAGGTTTTTATTCATTATTTACAAACAGAAAAAAAAGTCTAACTCATCTTTTCATAAATATTGTTAAGATACCTCTTATGACTTGTTCAAAGGTATGAGATAAGTGTGACTTTGGTATGGTAGGAGTATCTGATTCTGGAATATGGCAAGTTGTTGCTTCATGCCTACATTTTGGACAGGATAAGTATGCACTGTCAAGCCTATCAATTTACTTACCTGTGAGTCACAGTGGCAGAGCGAGTTAGCGCGCTAGGCATTGCACACATGGTGACCTGGGTTCGATTCCCAGCGGGGGAGGATTTTTTTCTGCTCTGTACTTGGATGTTCGGGGTCCACTCATACCTCGTGAGGAAAAATGAGTAGCTGCTTTAATGTGAAGCAGCGACCAGTGGCAGAATCTTAGGCAAAAAAATAATACAAGATATTGTAAATTAAAGTGGTAAAGTCCTATGATTCTGCGCTACCCACTAAAATTGTGACATAATAACACAAAGAAAAAGCATTATTATTATTATCAATTTACTTACCTTGTGACTAGTGCAGAGGTATGCAGCGGGTGTAGGCATTGGTACCGTGGCACTCATCTGATTCCTGAGTGAGGCAAGTTGCTGCTCCATGTCCTGCATTTTTGACAGTAGAAGTGCCTCCCGACCACTGCTTGGAACTCTCCCATCTGAAAAAGGGGTTTTTTAAAATAAAAATATTAACTTTATGGAATGTAAATTCCAAACCAATAAAGTATAATATTTTTGTGCACTGAGGCACAAGTCTTCTTTACAATAGATGTGGATAGACTCTTCACAATTTTTTAAAAATCTTTTGGATAAGATACTTTCAAAACTGTATAAATAATAAATACTCACCTTGATTTTGTACTAAAATGGCATATAGAATAAGAGAGGCAAGCAAAGCTCCTAACAGGAAGCTACTCAACCAATGTCTTGCCATTGACGCACCAACTCCATATCTGAGTCTGCGGTAGTTTAGGAGGCCCGTTGTTTCTGGAGTGAAAGACTGAAAACACAAAATGATAAATTTAAGATGGAAAAAAATTAAAATCTTACTGAAATCACACAGAATATTTATGTAGGAACCAGGCATGGCCAGTGGAAAAATATTTTGGGGTGCTGCCACATAAACCAAAATAATATGGGATTTATAGAGTTGCTCTTTCATTACCCAAAGAGTTTGAGATTGTTTAACATGTCAATCGTAATAATTATGCATTAGTATTTCTATAAATGTGTGATAATTTTCATTGTGTAAGCCAGGACTTGAGACAATCATCTCCTTTTCTTTTTTCTCTGAGGGTGTTGCAGTTCCGCAGCTCCTTAGAACCACCTGGTAGGTAGATATTATTGTGACCTATTTACAAGACATTTTATTTGCCTCAGTTGAGAGACTGTTTTAGACCACACTATTCATCTGATTCTAAGGTAAATTGTATGAGTGAAAGTAGATATAATATTGTAAGATATTCAAATCTCAACCGACAATTTTCAAAACAGGATACAATATTTTCATGAATTATAAAAATACCATTTAATTGATGTGAACAGTCATATTTCAAAATTAAATAGAATTCTAACTTACCAGATTAATAAATGGAAGACTTGTTGGATCACAGAGAATGAAGACCTACAAAATGAGATCTGGTTTTACACCCACACATTTTTTGGAACCAAAACCACATTCCTGACAGGAATATAACATGACCATCAAATGACTCAAGTGTTTGTTCTGAATATTGGATTAATTATTAAACACTCAATTAATTCAATTAAACACACGAGGGATATGTTTTTTTTTATAATTAAATAAACAAATGAATGATAAATCAACAGTCGGTTCTTCACCTTCAAAAAAACACCGTGTTTTTCGAAAAATGTTAGTTCCAAAGGATTCTTCAAGATAGCGCCAGTAGAGTTTTGCTCTCGCGAAACGGAGTTGGCGTATTTTTTGTGAAATACGCCAAAGGTAGCAAAAAAGTAAAAGCGCCAAAATTTAAAAATTCAAGAACATAAACAGAAAGCATAAAAACAAGAAAAGCTAATGTACCCGAAGCTACCAACGTCTTGAAATTTTTATCGAAATTTCTACAGGGTACGGCAAAATATTTTAACTCTTATTGCTGAAGTTACCAAAGAGGTACTAATAATACATACCTCAGTCACAAGATTTTTTTACTAAGATGTTTTTTTCTCGCAGAGTAAATATAATCCCACTACTAGCAGAAGTCATTTGCGTTCTATTTTTATGATACAAATTTTTAAATCAATTTTGTAATAAATTGATTTAAAAATTGAAAAACACGCGCACTAAAACTTTTTTTATTATTGTTGCAAATATAATGGCCTGTAATTTAAGGCAAAATAACTCGATTATAACCTAACGGCACGCAGTCATATCCGACATTGAAGGAACCAAAAGGTCTGTTGTAATCGTCTGTCGTAATCTTAGTTCCTTCAGTGTCGGATATGACTGCATGCCGCCATCTATAACATTCAATATTATTTGCAAGAAGAATATAAAAAGTTTAAGGGCGCGCGTAACTTAGTAATAATTACAAAAAATAATATTTTACAAATAGTATACAATTATATAATAATAATTCCGTGTCCGTGAGATAGGTATTGATACCTAAATCACGGTGGTGAGAGGATTATATGGACGCCCAAATCCAATGTCTAGGCTCCTTTCATGTCCATAGTATACAATTGATCACAAGCTAGATTACGACAGACCTTGGTTCCTTGACATTCGTATATAATATATATATGACTGCGTCCCGCCAGGTTTAAAGCAATAATCTTTTAGGGCGATCCGAATTTCGTTGAAACAAAATTCGATTTCGACAATTTTAAATTTATGCACAAAAATAGACCAAGTGCCATGCGCGATCTTCAAAACATTAATCTCAGCGACTTCACTTTACCTCATCGCCCTCATCGGCAAGTTAACAGATGAAGAAATATAAAAAAAAAATGAAGCTGGGAAGCAATGACTGTAGTAAGGTAAAAGAGAAAAAGGGATAGTTTAATGAGAATTAAAAATGAATTATTCTAGAGAATTTTTCGTAAATAATGTTTATGGTTGTTTGTTGAACCCTGTTGAATAATCAAATTCGTTGTTTATTTCTATAGAGTAAAGATTATTATATTTAATTATTTGACAAATGATCAAACACCAA